>CASHTC010001317.1:22500-28809 GCA_949357725.1 Hyperoplus immaculatus
TCAGAATCATAGTTGTTCACATGGACAAATTGCTGTCTGCCAACAATATAACTTTTTAGCCAGTTGAAGACATTTCCTTGCAGACCATATCTAGACAGTTTGGACAGTAATATATTATGGTCTACTGTATCGAACGCTTTCGAAAGATCAAGAAAGATTCCTACAGCAAAGTCGTTATTGTCTAATGCAGTGACGATTTTGTCAAAAAGTTCAGTCAAAGCCATGAATGCAGAGTGATTGTTTCTGAATCCATATTGATGTTTGTATAATATTTTATTGGAATTGACATGTTTCAAAATTCTTGTATAGACCAGTTTCTCAAGAATCTTTGAGAAACATGGTAAAATTGAGATAGGGCGGTAGTTAGTAAAAGCACTTGGATCATCTGATTTGTAGATTGGAATGACTTTAGCAACCTTTAGGTCACTGGGAACAACACCGGATTCTAGGGAAATTGAAAATATATAAGTTAATGGGTCAATGACAGAGGATTTTGCTTCTTTTACAAGAGTAGCTCTAATCTCATCATGACCTGCCGCTGTTGGCCTGAGCTGGTCTATGATTTTCAGTATCTCATTGGAATCTGGTAGATCAAAGGTGTTAAAAGAGGGAAAACAACCATCAATATAATCCAGGGGACTTCCACTTGAGCTAACAATTTTACCCCCAATGGAGGGACCCACATTGACAAAGAAATTGTTGAACTCACATGCAATCTCATGCGGATTAGTGATGGATCTCCCTGCTTCAGAGAAGTGACATGGAATTTTCACAGATTTCCCTCCTCTATTTAATAAGTGATTTATAGTTGACCAAGTTTCTTTAATATTAGTAGAGGATTCTTTGAACTTTTCACTGAAATATTTTTTCTTTGCTATTCTAAGGAGGTGGTTAAATTTGTTTCTATATATTTTATAATTCAAATGGTTCACAGGTGTAGGATTGGTTAGATATTTTTTATAGAGTCTATTTTTTTTCTTTGAGGACTTCTGGATCTCTTTGGTGAACCAGGGGTTAGAATATACCTGTTTTTTGAATGTATTTGCTGTAACTAAAGGAAAGCATTGAGTAAATACAGAGTTAAAGGATTCAATAAAGACTTGATAAGCCAAGTTTGCATTAGTCTGTGAATACACTTTCTCCCATGATAGACCATCCAGTAGATTCTTAAATTTATCCATGTTTTTTACATTAAATTTCCGATGTCTTGCTTTACCATCATATTGAATTTTCTTTTTTTCGCCAAGCAAGGTGAATTGGAAGATTGGGAAATGGTCTGAGATATCAGCATAAAGTGTACCCGAACTAATCACTTTATTTAATGAATTAGTCAGAATATTATCTATCAATGTAGCAGATTTTTCAGTTACTCTAGTTGGTTTATGAATAATAGGATAGAAATAGCTTGAGTATAAATTGTTTAGAAAGTCCAGGGTTGACGAGTGCGTTTCACTTTTAAAGAGATCTATATTATAGTCTCCGAGAATATATGCCATTTTACCTTCATTGTTTATTAGGTCCAATGTGTTAGTCATACTTTCATTGAAATTATCAATGTCAGTATCTGGGGGTCGATAGACACAGCCAATGATAATTTTTCTACCAGTTCTAGACAGTGTTATTTCAGTGAATATGGACTCTATATTGTCACCATCAGATTTAAGCTTAAGGTCCTCTCTGATGATGAACTGGATATCTTTGTAGAGGAACAGGGATGCACCACCTCCCTTCCGGTCCTTTCTAATACAGTGAATAGCTGTGTAATTTGGAAGATCATATAGAGATTCTACATCATGTGTGAGCCAAGTCTCAGTTAGGGCAATCACCGAAAACTCATATTTCAAGCAAGATAAGTAATGAGTGAAAATATCATAATTTTTGGGGATGCTACGTATATTCATATGAAAAGTGGAAAATATAGTAGAATCATCAGGAAGACTATTGCACAAAGAGTTAAACTGATTTTCGTTGTAAGAATCACATTTAGTAGATTCCTTCATTAACGGGATTACAAGATTTAGGTCAGGATCAAAACAGCCATTATACAAAAAGTCAGTTCCATCCTCATACAAGGGACTACAGATGCAAATTAGCTTAAAGCTATAATCTGGTATAGTGCATCAAATGGCAACATTTATGTTCTAACTGTACATTGTCCCTTTTAAATAAATTAAATAATAATAATAATACCCTTCAACAGGATTGAAGACTAAGTGTTCAGGGAATTCCTGGGTTGATCCAAATATGTTATCAGACATGATTCCATAGAGAAATACAAACAAATAATTAAATAATAAAAAAAAAATTAAAATAAATAAACTAATTAATTAAATAACCAAATCTGAAGACAGCAGTAAGCGTCCAATGGACCTATCCAGATTAAGGAGAGTCAAACTTGTTGAGCTGTGCGATGTCTCTAATGCACAGAACTTTGGCTCGGTCTGCTGGGCCATTTGTTTTAATGTACACTTTACAGTTGGCGGTCCAAGTAGATTGGACTTTCTCCTGTTTCTTAAGGAACCTTGCTTTCCTTGCAATCTCTGCATTTTTTTGGGTCAGGTGCTCATTAATGTAAACGTTGGAGCCTCTCAGATTTTTTGCCTGCTTAAGCAGCTCAATTTTGTGCTTTCTATTAACAAAGCGGACAATTATGACAGGTTTGTCTGTCTTGTTCTTTGTTGTTAAAGTGTGGCAGGCTTCAATATTATTTGTATCTATAGATATGTTTTTGTTATACAGAAATGTAGCTACCTGAGCCTCTGTTGTCTCATCATGGTCAGTTGTGCCAGTGTCCTGTTGTCTGGGTCCATTTAGGGCTTGGGCGTATGATCGAGGTTTAATCACCAGCCCTGTTATGATCACATTATTCATACGACTATACTGTTCCATGTCGGACACTCGATTCTCCAGAAAGTCAATCTTCTTCTCTTGGTCCTCATTCTTTTTTTTTAAGTCCTTAATTTCACCCACCAAATTCATTATAGTGCGCTGGCCATTGGAAATGTTTGTCAACTCCTCAGACATTATGTTTATTGCAGCTTTCAGTTCTTCAATGTCCTTTTTAATTTCTTTTGTAGTCATACCTGCAGCTGCTGCCTGGGCCTGTAGATGGTGGCTGTTGCTTAGCAGTGATTAGGCTGTACTCAGGCAACTGCTGGAGCCGGGCCTGGTGGTAGCTGGTTGCTACTGGAGCCTGGTGGTAGCTGATTGCTACTGGAGCCTGGTGGTAGCTGATTGCTACTGGAGCCTGGTGGTAGCTGATTGCTACTGGCTGGTTGCTACTGGAGCCTCTTCAAGTAATTCAACACAAAAACTTCTATGTTGATGACACAACAGATATTCGGTGTTTCCAGACAAAAACAAATTCTGAATTTTTTTTTGAGGAACTGTCTACTCGGGAGTATCATACAGTATCTCACAAAAGTGAGTACACCCCTCACATTTCTTCAAATATTTCATTATATCTTTCCATGGGACAACACTGAAGAAATGACACTTTGATATAATGTAAAGTAGTCAGTGTACAGCTTGTATTATAGTGTAAATTTACTGTCGCCTCAAAATAACTCAACACACAGCCATTAATGTCTAAACTGAAGGCAACAAAAGTGAGTACACCCCTAACAAAAAATTTCCAAATTGGGCCCAAAGTGTCAATATTTTGTGTGGCCACCATTATTTTCCAGCACTACCTTAACCCTCTTGGGCATGGAGTTCACCAGAGCTTCACAGGTTCCCACTGGAATCCTCTTCCACTCATTCATGACAACATCACGGAGCTGGTCGATATTAGAGACCTTGCGCTCCTCCATCTCCCGTTTTAAGAAGCCCCAAAGATGCTCAATAGGGTTTAGGTCTGGGGACATGCTTGGCCAGTCCATCACCTTTACCCTCAGCTTCTTTAGCAAGCCACTGGTCATCTTGGAGGTGTGTTTGGGGTCGTTATCATGTTGCAATACTGCCCTGCAGCCCAGTTTAAGAAGGTTGAGTGCACGTTTTCAGCGTCATACCAAGAGGTTGGCTTTGGAAAATTGACGTATGAGTGCTGCCAGCATTGCTGCAGGGCTTGAAGGGGTGGGGGGGTCAACCTGTCAGTGCTCAGACCATACGCCGCACTCTGCATCATACTGGTCTGCATGGCTGTCGTCCGAGAAGGAAGCCTATTCTAAAGATGATGCAAAATAAAGCCCACAAACAGTTTGCTGAAGACAAGCAGACTACGGACATGGATGACTGCAACCATGTCCTGTGGTCTGATGAGACCAAGACACATTTATTTGGTTCAGATAGTGTTAAGAGTGTGTGGTAGCAAACAGGTGAGGAGTACAAAGACAAGTGTGTATTGCCTATAGTCAAGCATGGTGGTTGGAGTGTCATGGTCTGGGGCTGCATAAGTGCTGCCAGCACTGGGGATCTACAGTTCATTGAATACCAACATGTACTGTGCCATACTGAAGCAGAACATGATCCCCTCCCTTCGTAAACTGGGCCGCAGGGCAGTATTGCAGCATGATAACGACCCCAAACACACCTCCTAACGACCACTGGCTTGCTAAAGAAGCTGAGGGTAAAGGTTATGGACTGGCCAAGCATGTCCCCAAACCTAAACCCTATTGAGCATCTTTGGGGCTTCTTAAAACAGGAGATGGAGGAGCGCAAGGTCTCCAGTATCCACCAGCTCCGTGATGTTGTCATGAATGAGGGGAAGAGGATTCCAGTGGCAACCTGTGAAGCTCTGGTGAACTCCATGCCCATGGGGGTTAAGGTAGTGCTGGAAAATAATGGTGGCCACACAAAATATTGACACTTTGGGCCCAATTTGGACATTTTAACTCAGGGGTGTACTCACTTTTGTAACCGGCAGTTTAGACATTAATGTCTGTGTGTCGAGTTATTTTGAGGGGACAGTAAATTTACACTGTTATATAAGCTGTACACACGCTACTTTACGTTGTATCAAAGTGTCATTTATTCAGTGTTGTCCCATGAAAAGATATAATGAAATATTTGAAGAAATGTGAGGGGTGTACTCACTTTTGTGAGATACTGTATATATATATATATATAGACACACACACACACACACACACACACACACACACACACACACACACAGAGTAGGGAACTAGTTTTAACACTGCAGGCACAAACATTATATTTTCGAGCACTGGTCATTTGAGATGGCTGTCTACTTATCAACTTATAACATGTCTTCTTTCATACTAGTATAAATCAAAGGTCCAACATGTACATTTAGGTGTTTATTTGACTAAACCTTGTCTGTTTGCGTCTGTATATTTCTCCTATACAACCATCTTTAACGGACATTATCTCAACATTAGTTTATTTCCATACTCTGAACCAAAACATCTCAACTTCTTACTGGTATAACTAACTAATCTAAGTCCACACACACCACGAATGCAGCCAAATTGATAGAATATTATACAAACCAATGGTTAACACACACACACACACACACACACACACACACACACACACACACACACACACACACACACACACACACACACACACACACACACACACACACACACACACACACACACACACACACAGACACACACACACAGACAGCTTGTCATCCTCTGATATGACAAGGAAAACTCCTGTCGATATGAAATCGGAGCGAGAAATGGATTCTGGTGTTTCCACAAGGGGTTTGGTGAAGCAGCTGGCAGCGACATGTTAAACCAACACACACACACACACACACAGACACACACACACACTGAGGGCAGACAGACAGACAGACAGACACACACACACACACAGAGACGCAAACACACACAGACACTGAGGCACACAGACAGACAGACACACACACACACACACAGACACAAACACACACAGACACAAACACACACAGACACTGAGGCACACAGACAGACAGACAGACAGACAGACAGACAGACAGACAGACAGACACACACACACACACACACACACACACAAATCAATATAACATCATCTGTTAAGACAAAACTGCCATAACAGACATTTCAGAATTAGGACATTTTAGTTTTAACTGGTTAAATATCCTTAAAATAATGATTTACTTGTTTTTTATCAACTGTGAGAAGGCAGTGTTAAAGCTATAGTGCGTAACTTTCCCATATAAATGAATGTCGGTTACATTTGAGCCATCGTCAAACCAGTTGACACAAAGTAGATTAAGCCTATTATCAGCTCCACAAAACTCTCTCTGTATTTCTCAGTATGGCAGCGTTTACAAACTGGTGTCCCCCCCCCAGTTGTAAAACTAGTGGTGGCTGCTATTACATCTAT
>CASHTC010001318.1:5000-15000 GCA_949357725.1 Hyperoplus immaculatus
AGATCTGCAAAAGATAAAAAGTGTAACCCTAACCCTAACCCCTAACCCCTAACCCCTAAACCCTACCCCTAACCCTCTAACCCTAACTTTTTTTTTTTTTTCTAATTTTATTATTCTAATTATTTAATTATTTCAATTTTCTAATCATTTTAATTTTTTAATTGTTTTAATTCTCACTATTCTAGCTGTTCAGATTTTTTTATACCATTTCCAAATATTTATTAAAGTTGTTTTAACGTTTTATTTGATCCTGGTCAGCAGCACCCTCTTCTTCCCACCCTGGAGCATCCACGCTGCTGACCACAGCCCCCGCCCCGCCCCGCCCCCAACATGCTAAGTTTTTTTTGCCTTCTTAGTGGTTTTCTAATTAATCTGATCTCTTAGAGATTTTCCTAATTATTTTAACTTTTTAATCATTTCAATCTTCCAATTATTTTAATTTTCTAATTCTTAATCTATCATTATTCTAATTACTCTTGGCATTTCTAAATCATTATTCAAGTTGTTTTAACTTTTTATTTAACCCTGGTCAGCAGCACCCTCTTCTTCTGTCCACTGCAGAGACACCCTGCCTGGGAATCGAACCCTGGTCTCCCGGGTGAAGGGGCAGAGCTCTTCAACCGCACCACCAACACCACTCCAGTTTTTAACCCTAACCCTAACCCTAACCCTAACCCTAACCCTCTAACCCTCTAACACTAACCCTAACCCTCTAACCCTAACCCTAACCCTAACCCAATAACCCTAACCCTAACCCTAACCCTAACCCTAACCCTCTAACCCTAACCCTAACCCTAACCCTAACCCTAACCCTCTAACCCTAACCCTAACCCTAACCCTAACCCCACCCTAACCCAAACCCTAACCCTAAACCTAACCCTCTAACCCTAACCCCAACCCTAACCCTAACCCTAACCCTAACCCTCTAACCCTAACCCTAACCCTAACCCTAACCCTAACCCTCTAACCCTAACCCTAACCCTAACCCTAACCCTAACCCTAACCCTAACCCCTAACCCTAACCCTAACCGTCGACCTTTACCTAAACCTAACCCTGTCGTCTCGATAACAACCCTACCCTAACCTTTATCCTAACCCTAACCGTAGACTTTTACCTAAACCTAACCCTGGCGTCTCAATAACAACCCAACCATAACCTCTTATCCTAACCCTAGGCGCCGAACTTTACCTAACCACTCTGAAGTAACAAACCCGCTAACGACCAATTATCTCCAATAAATGCTGACATGATTCTACTTCAAAATTTATTCTCTCAAAGTTCCTACCAAAAACCTGTGTGGGAAGATCAAAAACTAGGAATTTTAGAATACAAATGGCATAAAACCGGATACACCCCGTGATTTGATCACCACGGGGGGGGGGCCTCCCTCGGAGGAGAGTGTCTAGTGAGAAATGGCCGAAACACTCTGTGATTCCGAGGTCCACTACTGATGAAATGTATCCCTAAATTTAGGATTTATCCACAAAAATAACTAGTTATTTAAACACGTTTATTCAAACCTAGAGTAAAAATACTCAAAAGACCTGAAATACAGAACCCTTTCTAGGGCAATCCTAAATCAAGTAACAAATCGCTCTGGATAAATTCAAAGGATCGGAATACTTTTCAACATAGAAGTAATGAAAAACTCAAGACAAGAAATACAATACCCTGTTTAGGGCAATTTAAGTCAAGAAAACAAATCACGTGGGTAATATGGAATGAGAAGCTGCTGACAGCGTGCGTCGGTCCGTGCATTGCCTTTGGCACCCCAGTTCAACTGCCCAGTCGTCGGATGAAGCAGGGGGTGTCATCGAGATAACTCAAACTACCTAACCCTAACCCTAACCCCACCCTAACCCTAACCCTAACCCTAACCCTAACCCCACCCTAACCCTAACCCTAACCCTAACCCTCTAACCCTCTAACACTAACCCTAACCCTCTAACTATAACCCTAACCCTATAACCATAACCCTAACCCTAACCCTAACCCTCTAACCCTAACCCCAACCCTAACCCTAACCCTAACCCTAACCCTAACCCCACCCTAACCCTAACCCTAACCCTAACCCTCTAACCCTCTAACACTAACCCTAACCCTCTAACTATAACCCTAACCCTATAACCCTAACCCTAACCCTAACCCTAACCCTAACCCTAACCCTAACCCCACCCTAACCCTAACCCTAACCCTAACCCTCTAACCCTCTAACACTAACCCTAACCCTCTAACTATAACCCTAACCCTATAACCCTAACCCTAACCCTAACCCTAACCCTCTAACCCTAACCCCAACCCTAACCCCAACCCTAACCCTAACCCTCTAACCCTAACCCTAACCCTAACCCTAACCCTAACCCCACCCTAACCCTAACCCTAACCCTAACCCTAACCCTAACCCTCTAACCCTAACCCTAACCCTAACCCTAACCCTAACCCTAACCTTAACCCTCTAACCCTCTAACCCTAACCCTAACCCTAGGCCGGCAGAAGAGCCACCTACATCATTCCTGCCGGCGGAGGAGCCATCCCACGGAGACCAGACAGGTAAGGGCCCTTCACCTGGTTAATATGTCTAATAATGGGAATAAGGCTGTGCATTCGAGCGCTGCAGAGGCACATGCACAGCTTTTTAACAGGGAGAGCACACCACGGCCACTCATGTCACTGCACATACAAACACCAACACACACACAACATACTACACACAGAACAACACTCACACACACACAACATACACAGCCACTGGGCCATGCACCGGACACTGAAACCAGACACACCAGCAAAGTTTACTTCAAAATAATCCAAGCCATACATCACAAACACATAGCCGACAATGCAATAACTACACAGTCATTCCCACCAGGGATGCTTAGGCAGGTCAACAGACTCACAGATTTCATCAAGCCGTCCACACCTACAGAACATACATACAGCAAAATACAAGACAATACAACACAGTGGATGAGTAGGAACATGATCATATTACAACAGCATTACAACAACACCATCACTACCCTCCGCACCATTACACCCAACCCCCTGGCGCTTCAAATTGCTATTGGTTGGGCCAGGAAGCGCTATGGGGGCAGACTAAAACCCGAAACACTACACACACTTGAACATACACTCCACATCAACACACCACCACCAGCAACTACTGTCTTCACCTCAAGCATTCCTCCAAGGCCCAGACGGAGGACCAACAGCGCAGACCCCCTTCCCCCCATCTTGGAGACGGAAGAGGACGGGGAGTTCCCCCTTCTGCCCCAACCCCTGAACCCACAACAATTGGACAGGATATATCCAAACCCACTATCCCCATCCACTTGTCCAACCCAAACTAGCCACCACCAACCACAGTGCACCTTTAAAATACCATACCCTCCCCAAGCCTTACACCCTGTATACAACCAAGCTACCCCAACCCCACTAGTCACCGGAGCCCCCCAACCCCAGGCCCGAGCCCAGGCGTCCCCCATCCCACATCACACTACCCCCCAACCTGCCATCTCCCTTCTCAAACAAGCCCCAACAGACCCCAAGGCCTCCACTCCTTTACCCCAGAGGACGGGGGGACGGGGCACTGGGAGAGCAAGGCAACAGCGGCAGGGAAGCCCCACTGGGTTCCCTAACCCCCAGCTCTCCCCGGTACTACCCATTATCCAGTCTAGCAGTAACGCATCCAGGTTAACAAATCTATTTACATCCCCCCTACAGCTCAAAACACCGGTAAAACAGCCACCATCTCCACCCAGGCCCGACGTCACCCCCTCCATAACCCCAACCAGGGCTGTGGAGGTGGAGGCCCAGGTCCACAACTCAGCCAAGGTATCAAAACACAGCAACTCCAACCTAGAATCAATAAGTCTCAACAGTTCCATATCCCATAACATGTCCAATGTCTCTGTAATTAATTCTGACAGCATATCTGTTTATTCACCCCCTTTAGGGCGCACTGCTGCCCGGACCGGCCCGGCGACGTGGCGGAGCTCCCCTTTGTCTCCCATGCTCCCCAAAAAAACTGCTAAGGCATCTCAAAATATGATGAGCGGGCCCCTGAAAGTCAAACTAGACCTTAAAGCCCTATCTGAGCCTAGCACTGGGGAGCATGGGACTGCTCTGTCACCTCGCCGGGTCCCTCCGGCGGCAGATGCGTCCACGGACCTGGGCCGGGACCCTACAGGGTCACCACCTCCCCCCACCACTACCACCCCCCCTACTGCGGGAGAGCAGGTTGCCTATGCTCCCCCCTCTTCCCCCTCCCCCCTTCTCTCCCCCCAACTTACTCCTCGTCCTATTCCGTCACCAATTACCACCCCACACCCCACCACCACCTCTCTGCCAACGTTCAAACCCACCACCCACATAGCCAGGCCTCAGAGGAAACTAGTAGACTGGTTCATAACACCACGGAAACCGGTCCTGATCCTGGGGGATTCAAATATTAGTCGGATCCCAGCCCACAACAATCCACAGGTTCAACTGGACTGCTACCCGGGAGCCAGTTTCTACCATTTACAAAAAATGTGTGAAAAAACCACACCTAACCTTAACACTAAGGTGGTGGTTTTCTCGGTGGGGATAAACAACAAGGACCAGGACCCGAAACAGACCTCCATCAAACAACTTTAAGGCCAGGACACACCGGCCAGATAATCGCCGTCGTAGTGTCGGTAGGGGGTCGGGACACGAATCTGTTTGGTGTGTGCCGTGACGTCGGCCGACGTAGAGGTCGTCGGGCTTGTTTTGCGCCGATTGAACATGTTCAATCGGCGGCCGACCGTCTTTCATTTGGAGCAATTTGATTGGTGGAGGGCTAGCGAATCAGTGAAGCCCGGAAGTGAGGCGGGTAGCACAAACAGCTAACAACAGCTAGCCATCGTTTTAATGTGTTTGTTCGTTTCGATTTGCGAGTACTCACATGCATCAACCCTTGTTGACTGCTCGACACCATGCTCGACACTCTCTGCTAAAAATTGTGCTCTTATGGCCCATGAATATAAATACGTATTTCTATCTATGTTTATGCTCTAGAGAGCTGTCCCATCATTTCCGGCTTTCGTATTTTTTCGGGCCACAATACAGATTAGCGCCGCCTGCTGTTGTGGAGACATTACGTCCCGCGCAAGCGCAGAGCGTACGGAAAAATAAGCAGTCGTCTCGGTGTGTTTTGTGGCCGCGACGGGAAGACTGGAGCTTCCTGAAACGGCGACTCCAGTTTTTGGGTAGTCGGAACGTGTCGGACTGGTGTGTCCTGGCCTTAAGGCACTCTACAAACAGGCAAAGTCTACCTTCCCCAACGCAGACATATACTTTCCCATAATAAATTTTTCACCCCACCTCACTCCAAAACAGAAATACAATCTCACACTCATTAACAACACCATTGCCACATACTTCCCCTTCCTTGCAGAAATTCCACACGACACCTTCATTACAGTACAGGATAACATTCATTGGACCAAATTCACAGCTATCGACATATTCCAATACTGGTGTAAACAATTAAATTTATAATTTCAGCAGAAACCAACCCGGCACCCCCATCATACAAACAATTATGTAACAATAAAGCAAACATCCTGTCAATTCCCATACCTAATAATTCTGTACCCCCACAACTGTCTACAAATAACCCTGTAATTAATACATCTCCCTCTCTTGACCCCCCTGTACAGGAACCTGCGGCTGGTGTGGACCTGGGGTGGAGCTCATCATCTAACATTCTCAATTTATCCCAACTATTTGTTCCCTCTGCCCCCCAAATAGCGCTGCTGGAGAGGGGACTGTCATTCATCCCACGCCCCAAAGCCTACGACTGGGAGGAACTTCAGAGGGACATTCACAAATACCACAGACGCATCAAAATACATGACTACTTTCACTCACTACCTAAGTTTCAGTACACCCCATTCACACACCCCTCCAACTGGGAACCCAAAGACTCCCAGTTGGACGCTAAAATAACATCACTCATTAAGTCAGACAGGCGGGCTCTGCGTTCATATCGGCCTCCGGTGGATATCTCAGATAATCTACCGGAGGCCGAGCGCAGAGCCCTTACACAGTTGAACAATAATCCCAACATAATCATAAAACCGGCAGATAAAGGATCAAAAATAGTCATCATGGACCGACAGCATTATGTACTGGAAGCAAACAGACAACTCAACAACACCCAACACTACAGGCCAATACCACACAGCATTCAGTTAGAAACACAGTCACAACTCAGAACCATCATTAACTCATTATACCATAAGAAACATATCACAGCCAAACAAAGAGATTTTTTATTCGGACCAGATAACCCACGCACCAGGCAATTTTACTTACTACCTAAAATACACAAAGAACCACACACCTGGACCATTCCCTCTGAAGTTCCCCCCGGCAGACCTATAGTTTCAGATTGTAACAGCACTTCCTACAACATCTCACAGTATATCGAACATTACCTTGGCCCCCTCTCTAGCAGACACCCCAGTTATCTCAAGGACACTTATCACTTCCTAGATATCATCAGACCCATGGCTGTCCCCACCCATACACAACTATTTACAATTGACGTAGACAGCCTATATACCAACATCAGCACACCACTGGGACTTGATAAAATAAAATCCATCTTCTCCAAGTACCCAGACAGCACTAGACCGGACACAGAACTCTTACAATTACTCACCATCTGTTTAAATAATAATGACTTTTCATTCAATAACCAACATTTTCTACAGGTCAATGGGACAGCCATGGGTCAGAGATACGCCCCATCCTACGCCAACCTCTACATGAGTGAATGGGAGCGAGAAGCACTGGCCAAGTGTGACTTAAAACCTCTCTTTTATTTCAGATTCTTAGACGACATCATTGGGGCCTGGCCCCATGATGTCGCTCTATTCCCGGAATTCATCAACACACTTAACAGTCACCACCCATCAATAAAACTCAAATACATAATAGATCCACATCAGGTACACTTTTTAGACACCACAGTATTTTTTCAAGCAATAAACCCCACGCAAAACAAATTACTCACCAAGGTTTACTTTAAATCCACCGACACTCACGCCCTTTTGCATAAATCCAGCTATCACCCCAAACATACATTTAAAGGAATAATTAAATCACAAATCATCCGTTTTCACCGTATTTCATCCCTGATTTCAGATTTCCATAACACCACCTCCATTCTTTTCATTAGCCTCAGACACAGAGGATATTCTAAACGTTTTCTCCGCCAAATTAAAAACAGCACCTTGGCCGCTCTCGCTCCCAATCACTCCTTGGAAGCTCCGCCCCAGATGTCCGAGGGCGGGGGACGGCCTCCAACCACTGCACCAACTAGATCCTCAAAAACCCTCGCCCTCTACCCTAACCAGGGTCTATATCCCAACCCCCCTTGCCTCCCCTCCCTCCCCTACCCTAACCAGGGTTTGCATCCCGACCCACCCTACCCCCCTTCCTTTACAGCAGTGCTTGGAGGCACTCCCCCCTCTTTTTCCAACAGCCGGACTACGCACCAGCCGCAGCTAATCCCATTTATCTCCACATTTTCCCACAGGACTTCCAACCTACACCGCACCCTCAAACACAACTTTTCCCGCACACAAACACACCATCCAGCATTACAAAACTGTCAAGTCATTTCAGCCCACAGAAAAAATAATAACCTTAAAAGCATTTTAGTCCGGTCAACCTTTAAAGATAACTCACATTCACCACAAACACAGCACGACAGTTTGTACAAAAACCGGAAATTCATACATAACATACACAGCAGAGCATCACACCCCACCCTGGGCACATTTTCACTCCACTCCAGCAACATCATCTACATAATCACCTGCACCTCCTGTTCGAAACACTACATTGGGGAAACAAAACATACATTACTGACCAGATTAAAACAACACACATACAACATTGGGGAAGGTAGACTTACAACACCCTTAGTCAGACATTTCCAAATACATTCACCGACAAACCTCATCATCTCTGGTCTAGAATCAAATAATAGGTGGACTATTGGGCAGAGGAAGAGAGCAGAAAAAATATGGATTGACAAACTCGGCACAATGGTACCCCTTGGTTTTAATGACAAATGATGTTTTAATAACACTTGATGGTACAGCACTAATTTTAGGATGATTTTAGCTAATGTTTTAGGGCCTTTTATTTATGTATGTAATTAAGTAATTATCTGGATATTTTACACATACACACATATATATGTCTATGGGCCAAAAGGTTTTTTGTTCCCCCCTTTTTCCTTTTTTCCCCCCCCCCCTTTTTTTTGCACTGTCGGGCTTGGGGCTTGAGCCCGGGTCTCCCGGGGGAAAGAGCGGGGCTTTCCCATCTGTGCTATCTAACCATGTACCCTTTACCCCAACCCTAACCACCCCTCCCCTCACACCTGAACCTAAGTTTAGCACCGGAAAAAACAATCCCTATCTACCACATAACCCACCTTCCCATATTTCCCCTTTTTTTCCCCCCCACTCATCCCCGCCACTCACCATATATTTTAAGACTAGCACCATGATTATGGAATTTTATAATAGGTACACATATTTATTTTTCTATTATTGGAATTGTGTATGTGTGTATTGATATATGTCCATTTTTATGGTTTTTATTTTTATTTTATTTTATTTTATTTTTATTGTTATAATCCCACAAAAGTACCACATTTTACTGACCATTGTGCTGCTGCCTCTTTCTCTGCTCAATAGTCTGGGTCCTGGTCTCCCACACCGATGGGAGCCACCACCCCTGGGTTGGAACCGGCTCCCTGGGTAGCACCAGCCACAGACTATACCACTCAACCATCCTATCATTTCACTTTCACATAACACAACAGCATCAGATCAGTAGGCCCGTGCACCCAAAACACAAGATGTCATTTTAACCCCAACCCTAACCCAAACCTAACCCCAACCCTAACCCTAACCCTCTAACCCTAACCCTAACCCTAACCCCACCCTAACCCTAACCCTAACCCTAACCCTAACCCTAACCCTCTAACCCTAACCCTAACCCTAACCCTAACCCTAACCTTAACCCTCTAACCCTCTAACCCTAACCCTAACCCTAACCCTCTAACCCTAACCCTAACCCTAACGCTAACCCTAACCCTAACCCTCTAACCCTAACCCTAATATGTATATGGGCCAAAAGGTTTTTTGTTTTTGTTTCTCCTTTTTCCCCCCCCCCCTTTTTTGCACTGTCGGGCTTGGGGCTTGAACCCGGGTTTCCTGGGGGAGGGAGCGGGGCTTTCCCATCTGTGCTATCTAGCCATGTACCCTTGACCCTAACCCTAACCACCGCTCCCCTCAAACCTGAACCTAAGTTTAGCACCGGAAAAAACAATCCCCATCTACCACACAAACCCCCCCCCCCACCACCACCATTATATGTTAACACTTAGCACCATGATTATGGAATTTTATGTTAGGTACGCATATTTATTTTTCTATTATTGGAATTGTGTATGTGTGTATTGATATATGTCCATTTTTATGGTTTTTATTTTTATTTTATTGTTTTATCCCACAAAAGTACCACATTTTACTGACCATTGTGCCGCTGCCTCTTCCTCTGCTCAATAGTCTGGGTCCTGGTCTCCCACGCCGATGGGAGTCACCACCCCAGGGTTGGAACCGGCTCCCTGGGTAGCACCAGCCACAGACTATACCACTCAACCATCCTATCATTTCACTTCCACATAACACAACAGCATCAGATCAGTAGGCCTGTGCACCCAAAACACAAGATGTCATTTTAACCCCAACCCTAACCCAAACCTAACCCTAACCCTAACCCTCTAACCCTAACCCTAACCCTAACCCTAACCCTAACCCTAACCCTAACCTTAACCCTCTAACCCTAACCCTAACCCTAACCCTCTAACCCTAACCCTAACCCTAACCCTAACCCTAACCCTAACCCTAACCTTAACCCTCTAACCCTAACCCTAACCCTAACCCTCTA
>CASHTC010001319.1:5000-10000 GCA_949357725.1 Hyperoplus immaculatus
TCTGTCTGTCTGTCTGTCTGTCTGTCTGTCTGTCTGTCTGTCTGTCTGTCTGTCTGTCTGTCTGTCTGTGAGTGAGTGAGTGAGTGAGTGAGTGAGTGAGTGAGTGAGTGAGTGAGTGAGTGAGTGAGTGAGTGAGTGAGTGAGTGAGTGAGAGAGAGTGTGTGTGTGTGCTTGCATGTGTGTGTGTGTGTGGGTTGATTTACTGTGTGTGTGTGTGTGTGTGTGTGTGTGAGTGAGTGAGTGAGTGAGTGAGTGAGTGAGTGAGTGAGTGAGTGTGTGTGTGAGTGAGTGAGTGAGTGAGTGAGTGTGTGAGTGAGTGAGTGAGTGAGTGAGTGAGTGTGGGAGTGAGTGAGTGAGTGAGTGAGTGAGTGATGAGTGAGTGAGTGAGTGAGTGAGTGAGTGAGTGAGTGAGTGAGTGAGTGAGTGAGTGAGTGTGTGTGTGTGTGTGTGTGTGTGTGTGTGTGTGTGTGTGTGTGTGTGTGTGTGTGTGGTTTCACTTACTGTCCCACTTCATAGAGGATGGGTGCAGGACAGAGCAGGTAGTCGTTACGCACAACACTCGGCTTCTGACCTATAGGGACACAGAGACACAAAACACTGTTAAAATATACAGGTGATACTCATATTATTAGAATATCATGGAAAATGAATTGGAATTGAGGCAAGAATTCATGCGGAAGGCGCCCAAACCAAGTACTGTGAACATATGGAGGATTATACTTTATAGAGGGCCGACATTTCTGTATTTAAAATCCCTTCTTTATTGATTTCATGTGATATTAAATTTTCTGAGATTTTGAATTTGGCGTTTTCATAAGCTGTGAGCCATAATAATCAAAACTAAAACAAATAAAGGCTTGGAATATCTCACTTTGCATGTAATGAGTCTATACAATATATTAGTTTCACCTTTTAAGTTGAATTACTAAAGAAATTTAAACAGATATATATGGCAGCCTTTCCTTTTTTTTATGTATAGTGAATTTGGTAGAAATGTTGTCAGTAGTTTATATTATAAAACCAAAATGTTCATTCTACTCAAACGTATGCCTATAGATAGTAAAACGAGAGACACTGAACACTTGGAGTGGTCTCTTAATTTTTCCCCGAGCTGTAGCGTGTGTGTGTGTGTGTGTGTGTGTGTGTGTGTGTGTGTGTGTGTGTGTGTGTGTGTGTGTGTGTGTGTGTGTGTGTGTGTGTGTGTGTGTGTATGTGTGTGTGATTTGACATAAGCCCTAACCATCTTCTGCTACTTGGGATTATTGATAGATTTTTTATTTTTATTTATTTTCCTCGTTTCCGACTCCAAGGGAAAAAGACTGTAGCATCTGCTCCACATATGTGCTGTGTGTGTGTGTGTGTGTGTGTGTGTGTGTGTGTGTGTGTGTGTGTGTGTGTGTGTGTGTGTGTGTGTGTGTGTGTGTGTTCCATAGTTGCCATGATGCCTGTCCATAATCATAAGGTGCCCCACTGTTAAAAAGGTCTCATCAGAAACACATGCACAGCGCCAAACGAGGGAATTTGTGTGTGTGTGAGTGTGTGTGTGTGTGTGTGTGTGTGTGTGTGTGTGTGTGTGTGTGTGTGTGTGTGTGTGTGTGTGTGTGTGTGTGTGTGTGTGTGTGTGTGTGTGTGTACGAAGGGAATAAATAGATCTCAAGTGGGCGAACGTGAGACGAACCTTAAACTGAGAAAGGACCAACATGACAGCTGCTAAAATGGCCACTCACTGATTTCATAAATAAGTTATTTATAATTATTATTATTTTTAATTAAAAAAATAATAGTAATTAAATAATAACAGTATAAATTAAAAGAAAATGTGAAAAGAATATGCTTGATTTTTTCCCTGATTTCGGAAATAAATAATTTATATTAAAACAAATTAATACGGAAAATAATTAAAATTAAAAAAGTGATAATAATGAAAAATAATCTAATTAAATTGACAATTAAAAAAATAAATGAAAATAGAATATGCTTGATTTTTTACCTGATTTCATAAATAAGTAAAAATGTATATTTAAAAGAAAATAATACAAAAATAAATTTAAATAAAAAATTTATAAATTATAAAATATGCTTAAAGGTGCAGTGTGTAATATGACATCATCAAGAAAGTTCTACAAAGTTCTAGAATGCAACGCTCCCTGGGTAACCCCAACCCTTTAGAATAATAACAGAAGCTACAGTGGCCTTCAAGGACAAGAACAATTCTAAATTTTAAACAATGATGACCTGATGACATTCCAACTATGACACTTTCAAGATGGCGGCACTAGGCCTTGGTCCAAAATATGCAGAAATATGGACATATATGAGACCCTTTCTAAGGGAAAAAATAATAATTCAAAACATTTTTTTCAGCTATTATGCACTAAATTAAATGTACTTCTGGATATTATAATTACTTTCTACAAAATCTGCTAGGAAATAAAACCCAAAATTCTACACACTGCAGGTTTAATCGTTTCCCTGATTTACATGGCTCTGATAAATTCTCTGTTCTGATTGGTCAATCACGGCATTCTACAGGTCTGTTATTTCCAGCAAGACGGACCGCTGTCAAGGGTATAATGACCGTTGCTAAGGGTCGTTTAAGCTCTAAGTTGTGATGGATAGACGTCCACAAACAGGGCAACTACTCATGTATTTTTTTTAATAAAATACAAAAAAATTATAATAAAAAATAATATAAAAATTATTTATTTTTTATAGAATTATTATTTATCAAAAAAAATTAAATTAAATAAAAACAGTTTTAAAAAATAAATAAAATTATGAAAAATATGCTTCATTTTTTTCCATCGATTGGATATGTTAAAATAAAAATCAAAAAATAACTTGTGTGGAGTGTAGAGAGAGAAGTGTTGTCGGTTGGCAAGGCGGCGAACGCACACGGATCCCGCGGCCAAATGAAAAGCTCCAAAAGATTTGGCTGCTGGTGCCAAAATCATGTTTGCTTCCTGAACACACACACACACACACACACACACACACACACACACACACACACACACACACACACACACACACACACACACACACACACACACACACACACACACACACACACACACACACACACACATCGACAGAGCAGACTGCGGCTCAAAATACAGTGAGCACAGTGACCTACATAGCTGCTTTCCTTCAGTTGTATTTAGATGGTAAAAAGATAGAGAAATATACGAGAGAGCAGATACGTCGGGTCAAGGGTTTTTTGCATTTTCCGAGGCCTGTCTTTGATATGACAATACACTGAAGCCTATGAATATCGCCTGGCAAAGAACAAAAATCTACCGTCTCACTTTATGCAATGTTGTTTATTCGGTTGTGTCGCACATCACACTATCTGTGATGTGCCCCCGACTCCTGGAACAACTTACAGCAACAAATTAAACTAAATACCTTCATATCCTTTAACCAATTTAAACAAACTATCTTAAATCTGCCAAACTCTACCTGTAACTGTTTTAATTAGGCTATATTGTACTTTCACCCATTTAATTTTAATTGCTGCCACTTAATCATCACCACTGTGTTTTGTCATTTGGACAACACAAGATGGCAAAAACTAGCCTGGACAGGGCGAGTAGGACTACACCAGACAAACTAGCCAGGACAGGGCGAGTAGGACAAGACAAACTAGCCTGGACAGGGCGAGTAGGACAGCACCAGACAAACTAGCCAGGACAGGGCGAGTAGGACAAGACAAACTAGCCTGGACAGGGCGAGTAGGACAGCACCAGACAAACTAGCCTGGACAGGGCGAGTAGGACAAGACAAACTAGCCTGGACAGGGCGAGTAGGACAGCACCAGACAAACTAGCCTGGACAGGGCGAGTAGGACAGCACCAGACAAACTAGCCTGGACAGGGCGAGTAGGACAAGACAAACTAGCCTGGACAGGGCGAGTAGGACAGCACCAGACAAACTAGCCTGGACAGGGCGAGTAGGACTACACCAGACAAACTAGCCTGGACAGGGCGAGTAGGACTACACCAGACAAACTAGCCTGGACAGGGCGAGTAGGACAGCACCAGACAAACTAGCCTGGACAGGGCGAGTAGGACTACACCAGACAAACTAGCCTGGACAGGGCGAGTAGGACAAGACAAACTAGCCTGGACAGGGCGAGTAGGACAGCACCAGACAAACTAGCCTGGACAGGGCGAGTAGGACAGCACCAGACAAACTAGCCTGGACAGGGCGAGTAGGACAAGACAAACTAGCCTGGACAGGGCGAGTAGGACAAGACAAACTAGCCTGGACAGGGCGAGTAGGACAAGACAAACTAGCCTGGACAGGGCGAGTAGGACAAGACAAACTAGCCTGGACAGGGCGAGTAGGACAAGACAAACTAGCCTGGACAGGGCGAGTAGGACAAGACAAACTAGCCTGGACAGGGCGAGTAGGACAAGACAAACTAGCCTGGACAGGGCGAGTAGCGAGGAGCTAACAGACAAACTAGCCTGGACAGGGCGAGTAGGACAAGACAAACTAGCCTGGACAGGGCGAGTAGCGAGGAGCTAACAGACAAACTAGCCTGGACAGGGCGAGTAGGACAAGACAAACTAGCCTGGACAGGGCGAGTAGCGAGGAGCTAACAGACAAACTAGCCTGGACAGGGCGAGTAGGACAAGACAAACTAGCCTGGACAGGGCGAGTAGGACAAGACAAACTAGCCTGGACAGGGCGAGTAGGACAAGACAAACTAGCCTGGACAGGGCGAGTAGGACAAGACAAACTAGCCTGGACAGGGCGAGTAGGACAAGACAAACTAGCCTGGACAGGGCGAGTAGCGAGGAGCTAACAGACAAACTAGCCTGGACAGGGCGAGTAGGACAAGACAAACTAGCCTGGACAGGGCGAGTAGGACAAGACAAACTAGCCTGGACAGGGCGAGTAGCGAGGAGCTAACAGACAAACTAGCCTGGACAGGGCGAGTAGGACAAGACAAACTAGCCTGGACAGGGCGAGTAGCGAGGAGCTAACAGACA
>CASHTC010001319.1:20000-27500 GCA_949357725.1 Hyperoplus immaculatus
GAAACTTTATGCAACAAAAAATACTGATTAAAAGACCCTTGTATTAGGGGTGCCCTTAGCTCAGTTGGTAGGGCGTCCCCCCCCCCATGGGCCTCGGCCAGCAGCGGACCCGGGTTCGATTCCAGCCCGCGGTCGTTCTCTGCATGTCACTCCCCTCTCTGCCCCATTTCAACTCTGTCTCTACACTATCAATAAAGCATAAAAATGTCAAAAAAATATCTTAAAAAAAAAAAGACCCTTGTATTTCACTAAAAATGTAAATTTAAAATCTAACATAGGACAGCTATTAAATGTAATTTAGTTGAAGCGCTACTGCTGCTACACTCAACACACACACACGCGCACACACACACACACACACGCACACACACACACACACACACACACACACACACACACACACACACACACACACACACACACACACACACACACACACACAGAAAGGAGGCAAACTTACACACAACACAGTCTAAACAGTGTGAGTATTATGTCACATAGACAACGGTCAAGCTGCTCACATTAAAAGTGTGTGTGTGTGTGTGTGTGTGTGTGTGTGTGTGTGTGTGTGTATGTGTGTGTGTGTTAAAAGTCTCTCCTTTCCAACAGAGTCGGTCAGCGGCTAAAACATTTCCCTCTCCGTCTACAAACCCGGACACACAACGACGAGTTATTTCCGTAGACATTTTCCATAGAGTTCAGTAGTAAGTTACAGTTCACAGATTCACACACACACACACACACACACACACACACACACAACCCCCACCCTCCACACACACAAACACACACTCACTCACCGAATTCACGATCCCTTTGAGTGCACTGAAGCCATCTTTCACGGGAAACACTTGGTCCTTGGTGTCGGCGATATCGGCAAGCTACGGAATAAAAATAAAAAAATAATTCAAATAATAACAGTAACAATGAGTAAAATACAAGTTGTCCTGCCTATGTTAAAAGGCACATCCTTACTCTATTTCTTTCCTAGTTATGACAGAGCCCTAAATGTCTTGTGTCCAGTACACAAACACACACACACACACACACACACACACACACAGTCTTGTCCAGTACATATAATTGGGCAGAAGGAGGAACACACATAGCAGATGGCCTGACTGTTAGCGACACTTTTTGCCTCGACCAAATAGAAAAAAGAAAAAAAAAAAATCATAAAAGCATTGTTTTTGATCTGACAAGCAAATATGTATTGGTTTATTTGTGTGTGTGTGTGTGTGTGTGTGTGTGTGTGTGTGTGTGTGTGTGTGTGTGTGTGTGTGTGTGTGTGTGTGTGTGTGTGTGTGTGTGTGTGTGTTAAAATCCTGGTGTTACAGAGTAGCCATTGTGTTTTTGCCTTGACCAGATTCTTATCACAGGATGGTTACCAATGGTTACAAGGGACAGGCCAAAATGTTGGGCCAGAGATTTGGAGTTTGGTGCATTCTCAGTTCATAATACATAAGATATAAGCACAAGTATTGTTTTTGTTGGGGTCTATAAATGTATAGTTCTATTACAGATTATTATATTCTATTAACAACAGATGTAAACTCCTCTTAGGCTAACTCTGGCTCACTTACAGTTTGAATGTTTTTTTTTTAAACCTTTATTTATACAGGTAAATCCCATTGAGTCCGAAGACTCTTTTGCAAGGGAGACCTGTTTTCCTTTCCCACGTTACCATTCACACACTCATTCAACATTCACACGAGGCAAGGTGGGTGAAGTGTCTTGCCCAAGGACACAACAACTATGACAGAAGTGGCAGGGCGGGGGATCGAACCTCCAACCCTTTGATCATCGGCCGACCCGCTCTACCAACTCAGCCACAGTCGCCCAAATGTTGATGTAGAATGTTGATTACTGTGCAATGTCCCTCAAATAAACCAATACAATAAATACAAATAACAAAACAATTCTCCATGTTAACACCGTCTATTTTATCTTAACGTTCATTGACAACACATCGCCATGTGGTTGAATCTCTCTTCTTCTTCTTACCTGCTGCTCATCAAAGTCCTTGATGCCGACGCAGTAAACCCGGGCGCCATATTTCCTCGCCTCATCGGCCTACAGAGCAAAGAACAGGAGGCAATTTGTATCAGGTCCAATGTGATATTTTTTCTTTTTAAATACTCTCTTTATTCTTTTAAATTATAGGCCTACAGTATCTCACAAAAGTGAGTACACCCCTCACATTTCATTATATCTTTCCATTTTTTTTTTTTTTTTTTTTAACCTTTATTTATACAGGTAAATCCCATTGAGACCGGAGACTCTTTTTCAAGGGAGACCTGTTTTCCTTTCCCACGTTACCATTCACACACACACATTCATACACCGAAAGCAGCAGGCTAACTATCGACATTCACACGAGGCAAAGTGGGTGAAGTGTCTTGCCCAAGGACACAACAACTATGACACAGGTGGCAGGGCGGGGATCGAACCTCCAACCCTGTGATCATCGGCCGACCCGCTCTACCAACTGAGCCACAGTCGCCCCATGGGACAACACTGAATAAATGACACTTTGACACAATGTTAAGTAGTCAGTGTACAACTTGCTTGATTTTTCTCTACTTGTGACATCTATTGCAGCATGTCCGTCCTGGGAGAGGGATCCCTTACTCTGTCAACTCTCCCTGAGATTTCTTCAATTTTTTTTTAATCCCGGTAAAGGGTTTTTACTGGGAGTTTTTTCTCAGCCGAGCTAAGGGTGTAAGGGCAGGGTGTCATATTGTATCATATTGTATGAAATGTAAAGCCCACTGAGGCAAATGTATTTGTGATTTTGGGCTATACAAATAAAACTGATTTGGTTTAATTTGTATAATGGTGTAAATGTGCTGTCCCCTGAGGTGTGAGTTACTGTATGTGCAGGATGTCCGAGCACCACCTCACATGCAAAGAACAACACACAATGGTGTAAAGTTTAAAGTAGTATTCTCACCTCTATCACGGTGAGCTCGTGAACGTAAACGGACAGTTTCACACACACACACACACACACACACACACACACAGACGCATACACCTATCCACACACACACACACACACAAACGCATACACCTATCCACACACACACCCACACAGACAAGAACACGCACGTGCACACACAGCCCGACCCCACACACACACACGCAAACAAACAAACGCATACACAAACACACACACACACACACACGCGCACACACACAGACAAGAACACACACGCACAGCCCCCCCCCCCCACACACACACACAAACAAACACACACACACACACTTTAATCTCCCATAGTATTCTCACCTCTATCACAGTGAGCTTGTGAACGTAAACGGCCAGTTTCCCCCCCCCCCACACACACACACACGCACACACACAGACAAGAACACGCACACACACACAGCCGCCCTCCCCCCCCACACACACAGACAAGAACACGCACACACACACAGCCGCCCTCCCCCCCCCCCCCCACACACACAGACAAGAACACGCACACACACACAGCCGCCCTCCCCCCCCACACACACACACGCAAACTGTAGTATTCTCACCTCTATCACGGTGAGCTCGTGAACGTAAACGGCCAGTTTCCCGTCCGTCAAACCCAAGATGATGCTCGAGGATTTGGTGGACTGAGCCTTTATCTGCTCCGTGGCCTTCAGGAGCAAAAAGAAAAAGTTCGTAAATTTCTAATTTCACAATCATTTTAAAGGTGCTCCGAGGAACTTTCAGTTTGTGTTCATCCTTGCTGCCCTTTTGGACTAAAAGCGGTAGTGTGTTTACTACGCCAGCTGTTGTTCCTGGGTGAGCGTATACCCATGACAAAAGGCATTAAGAAAAACTATATAAAAATAGCATTCTTTGCACTGATGGTCTCGTTTGCTTGTTACATGTAATTTATGATCATCAGAGGAAAATTGAGACTGTTTCAGAAATATTTAAAAGTTCCTCGTAGCACCTTTAATCGTATTTGAAGTAAAATGTTCAATTAACCTATTGATGACTATGGCAATCTAGGATGCATGTCCTTAATGCCTGAGGGTTTTCTGAAAAAAATAGTACGAATTGTCAAGTCTACCAAAACCTTAAAGAGGACCTATTATGCTACTTTTCTGGTCTTAATTTCTTGTTTTACACTGCTATAGAGCAACCTGACACGAATCACATCACAAAAAACTATGTAGATTTTCGGGAAGCTCTTTCTCTTATTTTGGCGATCCAGCACATCCTGTCAACACTTGAGTGTGTGTGCTTCGGCTCCCTCCGCCTGTGCTTCGGCCATCTCCGCTCCCCTCCCCCCCTCCTGCAAACCCCACTCCGTTGTGATTGGTTACCTTCCTTCCGGAACACTTTCAGTGGCGGGAAGCGCGAGCATGGACCTATAAGGGCGCGAGGCAGACGCGAGGCAGACGCGAACAGGGAAGTGACAGCATTACCATACATGGAAACATCCGCGTGGAGACATCACAAAGTTTTATGCGACGGCACAAATTATGAAAGGGTAGACCGCTTTGAACACGTGACTTCTCGACTGGCTAGAATAGTGTTTAGTGCTCTGCACAGACACCCCAGACGGTCAGCAGGGAATATGTCGAAATGCATGAAAGTCATTATTTGATAATTTAGTATGGTTAAGCATGACTATGAATCATCATAACAACGTTTATAGGTCATAAAAGTCAAAAAGCATCATAGGTCCTCTTTAATATCTAAGCCTGTGTAGCACATAGAAACATGAAATAAAAAACATTTAAAAGTTAAGGTTCACAGGTTTTATTTAAACATGCTCCCTTAGCGCTTACACACCAACAAATTTTTCTAAAAATCGTCAAAATTAGATGGGGGAGAAAAAAAAGAATAAATAATATAAAATATTTAGTGTGATTTTCGTCAGTAGCCTATAGTGGACCTTGATTCTGCGCACCAAACGCCACTAACTGTTCTGTAATACACTATCGCTGACACAGCCGGCTTATTTTTTTTTAGTATTTTGTTTTATTTTTAATTTTTAATTTTTTTGATTGATGTGATTTTCACCAAACCACACAACTTTTGGGTGATCACGTGGTCTTAAAAAATCAACAAAACCCACCTCATGTGTATTTGAACCAGTGACAGTGCATTCTATGCTGCGCATGCCATGAAAATTAGATAAAGTAACAATGCTGCACGATGCAGCATCAGGCAGGAGAGGCAATGTGGCATCGCGCAGCAGCCGTCATCAATGGCTTAATGGTGAATTAATCTTGAAATTGGTTTGAAGTGGAATCGCCTTGAGGGTAAATGCTGACCTGTTTGATTCCTTCGTGCATGTAGGTCTCTCCGGCCGGTCTCACCTCCTGTAGGCGCTTCAGACCTTCTTCTATCTCATGTCTTTAAAAAAATATGTATACATTTAAATATTTAAAACAGGACACACATAATAAATGACATGTTGTCAGAGAATTTAGAGAATGCCTGTCATTTGACATGAAACCAGAAATATTCTTCAGAGTTAAGGGGTTTTAACCATAAAGTAAATGTACACAAACTAATGTAAAAAAAAAATATATTATTCTGAAAAAAAATAATATATATTTTTTTTTTTTTTTTTTTTTTTTTTTTTAACCTTTATCTCTACTGGTAAATCCCATTGAGACCGGAGACTCTTTTGCAAGGGAGACCTGTTTTCCTTTCCCACGTTACCATTCACACACACATCCATACACCGATAGCAGCAGGCTAACTATCGACATTCACACGAGGCAAGGTGGGTGAAGTGTCTTGCCCAAGGACACAACAACTATAACACAGGTGGCAGGGCGGGGATCGAACCTCCAACCCTTTGATCATCGGCCGACCCGCTCTACCACCTGAGCCACAGTCGCCCATTCAGTCCGAACGCACATTATTTAAACAGTAAAACAATTATAGAATAACAAAATGTCTGTCTGTACCACAGCAGAAAAATACAACATAAATAACAACTCACTTGTCATATTTTGAGCAAGATTACTCCAAAGAATAGTTACTAACACATTGTTTGTTTAAAGCTGCAGTGTGTAAAATTTGGGGTTTTATTTCCTAGCAGATTTTGTAAAAAGTAATTATAATATCCATAAGTACATTTAATTTAGTGCATAATAGCTGAAGTTTTTTTTTTAATTATTATTTTTTCCCTCAGAAAGGGTCTCATATATGTCCATATTTCGGCATATTTTGGACCAAGGCCTAGTGCCGCCATCTTGAAATTGTCATAGTTGGAATGTCATCAGGTGCATTGTTTAAAATTTAGAATTGTTTTTGTCCTTGAAGGCCACTGTAGCTTCTGTTATTATTCTAAAGGGTTGGGGTTACCCAGGGAGCGTTGCATTCTAGAACTTTGTAGAACTTTCTTGATGATGTCATATTACACACTGCACCTTTAAACTGTATAAAGGACAAAAAGATTGTGTTTAAGTTAAGTGTCCTGTTTAAAGCAGAAATAGTGTGTCTGTATGTGTGTGTGCGTGTGAGAGTGTGTGTGTGTGTGTGTGTGTGTGTGTGTGTGTGTGTGTGTGTGTGTGTGTGTGTGTGTGAGAGTGTGTGTGAGAGTGTGTGTGTGTGTGTGTGTGTGTGTGTGTGAGAGTGTGTGTGTGAGTGTGTGTGTGTGTGTGAGTGTGTGTGTGTGTGTGTGTGTGTGTGTGTCTGTGTGTGTGAGAGTGTGTGTGAGCGTGTGTGTGTGTGTCTGCGTGTGTCTGTGTGTGTGAGAGTGTGTGTGAGAGTGTGTGTGTGTGTGTGTGTGTGTGTGTGTGTAGTGTCTGCTTACCTGTCTCCAGTGAGAGGCAGCAGGACTTTAGCTTGGGACGAAAACACAATGAAGGAGACTCTCATTCTGGGGCTGGAGAGGAAAAGAAAAAGAAAAAATGTAGGAATCAGGAATGATGTTTTTTTAAATTATACAATACACTCACTGTTAAAGGTGCAGTCAGTGATTCAGGAGAATGCCTTTTGTCATGAGTGGATCAAGAGAAGATATTCACTGATTTTGACAACAAGCTTTCTCCAGAATCAGTGACTCCACCCTTAAAATGGTATAACAGTTTCATTTTTCCTCTGATGATCATAAATTACATGTAACAGCAAACGAGACCATCAGTGCAAAAGAATGCTATTTCTATATAGTTTTTTCTTAATGCCTTTGTCATGGGTATACGCTCACCCAGGAACAACAGCTGGCGTAGTAAAAAACACTACCGCTTTTAGTCCAAAGGGGGCGCTAGAATGAACACAAACTAGAAAGTTCTAAAACTTGAAATTTATTCTGGATTTTACCAACAACCCTTTATCAAACGGCCACACACACACACAAACACACACACACACACACACACACACACACACACAAACACACAAACACACACACACAAACACACACACACAAACACACACACACACACACACACACGGCTATAACTGAGTCAGGGTGACGGGCAGTTTTATATAAGGCTTTTAACACGAGCGTGGTTCAGTTAAGGGGAACGAAATGT
>CASHTC010001319.1:32500-35000 GCA_949357725.1 Hyperoplus immaculatus
ACAGGAAATGTGAAAGTGTATTTTCAGTGAACTTCCTAGCAGAGACACATGCAACTATTTGGGCTAAATCACACCACAGCAGACCAGGCTTTTAGGGTTCATAAACACAAACACGCAAATGCATATAAACCAGACGCAATACATACAAAATGCAGAACAAACTAAACATATTTTGCACTCGGGTGGGAGAAGTTGTGCCAAGAATCTCGGTCATCAAACATCCGGTAATTTTGAAATTATGTCGAGGGCGGGGCGGTGTGGAAATGGGTTAGGGTGGCAGCCTTTTCAAAGTGACGTTCCCTTAAACTTTAAGGGAAGTCACATTGAAAAGCCTGCCAAACGAGTACTTCACCCATACGGAACCGGCGTTCTATCATTATAAAATCACTATTATAATATAGTGAATGAGGTTTTTCTTCCCTCAGTCTTCCCTTGGCCCAGCTGCCCTGTTAATCCTAACCCTACATTTTTACTAGTGTGATGTCACACATGGGAAAATGTAGGGTTAGACAGTGAGACCATAAAACAATCTTTCTGCCTTTTCTCAGGCTAGAATGAACCGATTTCTAACATTTTTGCACATTTATACTACATAGGATCTCAGAGTTCATTACACCTTAAAGTTTGGCTTAAGTGACTGTGTGCAGTGTGTGTGTGTGTGTTTTTGTGTGCGTGCGTATGTGTGTGTGTGTATAATAAATTTGACTGTGCAGTGTGTGTGTGTGTGTGTGTACTAAATTTGAGTGTGCAGTGTGTGTGTGTGTGTGTGTGTGTGTGTTTGATGTCTGCAGCTATGAGAACATGCAACACAGGAAATGGCTCGTTGCCAAATGGTGAGGCAGTTATTTCTCGCTACAGTTTGCATGATTAACACACAAGATTCAGTTACTTCTAGAAGACTTTTAAGACTTGTTTTGGGTGAATTTCCAAGAATTAAATGATGATATTTAAAAAAAAGTACAAGTGATACTCATATTATTAGAATATCATGGAAAATGAATTAGAATTGAGCCAAGAATTCATTCAAAAGGGGCCCAAACCAAGCACTGAGTACATATGGATGATTATACTTTATAGAGGGCCGACATTTCTGTATTTAAAATCGCTCTTTCATTGATTTTTATGTAATATTCAAATTTTCTGAGATTTTGAATTTGGGGTTTTCATAAGCTGCAAGGCAAGGCAAGGCAAGTTTATTTATATAGCACAATTCAGACACAAGGCCACTCAAAGTGCTTTACAGGGGCAAGATTAGAATACATAAAACACATTATAAAACATTTAAAAGCAAATAAAAGAAGCAAATAAAATTAAAATTGCAGGTTAAAATGGAAACAAAAAAGTCTTCAGACTCGATTTAAAGGAGCTGAGAGTTGCAGCAGACCTCAAGTTCTCTGGGAGTTTGTTCCAGAGATTTGGTGCATAAAAACTAAAAGCTGCTTCTCCTCGTTTAGTCCTAACTCTAGGGACTGTAAGTAAACCTGTCCCAGACGACCTAAGGGCTCTGGACGGTTCATAACGTATCAGCATATCAGTAATGTATTTTGGCCCTAAACCATTTAGTGCTTTATAAACCAACATCAGTATTTTGAAATCAATTCTTTGAGTGACTGGAAGCCAGTGTAAAGACCTCAGAACTGGGGTAATGTGATCTACTTTTTTGGTCCTAGTGAGGACTCGAGCAGCAGCGTTCTGAATTAGCTGAATCTGTCTGATAGATTTTTTGGGAAGGCCAGCAAGGACACTGTTACAGTAGTCAAGTCTACTAAAGATAAATGCATGGCCAAGTTTTTCTAAATCTTGCTGAGACATAAGCCCTTTAATTCTTGATATGTTTTTTAGGTGGTAGTAGGCTGATTTATTAATTGATTTTATGTGTTTCTTGAAATTCAAGTCGGAGTCTACAACAACACCAAGATTTCTGGCTTGGGGTGTGGTTTCTAACATAACGGATGTAAGCTGTGCGCTGACTTTTAATTGTTCATCTTTGGCACCAAAGACAATTACTTCAGTTTTATCGTTGTTTAATTGAAGGAAATTTTGGCACATCCAATCATTGATTTGTTCAATGCACTTACTCAGTGCCTGTATCGGACTGTAGTCTCCTGGTGATATGGTTATGTAAATTTGTGTGTCATCTGCATAATTATGGTAGCATAATTTGTTCTTATTCATAATCTGAGCTAGTGGGAGCATGTAGATGTTAAATAGAAGAGGGCCAAGAATGGAACCTTGGGGGACCCCACATTCAATATTTGTCCGCTCAGATGTGAAATTGCCTATTGACACATAGTAGTCTCTATCCTTTAAGTAGGATTCAAACCAGCTTAGTACAGTTCCAGAAAGTCCAACCCAGTTTGCTAGTCGATCTAGTAATATGCTGTGGTCAACTGTGTCAAAAGCGGCACTGAGATCCAGTAAAACTAAGACAGAACTTTTGCCACTGTCTGTGTTTAAGTGGATGTCATTGAGGACCTTAACCAGAGCAGTCTCAGTGCTG
>CASHTC010001319.1:40000-42500 GCA_949357725.1 Hyperoplus immaculatus
TGGAAAACTTTAGAGGAGAGATGTGGAAATACTGGCTGCAGGGATTTACTCAAATTCAACCACGAGACCATCACTGAAGTCCCGCCATAGATTAGGGGTCCAACACTGACGCTCACAGTCCAGTTCGTCTTAGCAGATGTTAGTAAGGGCTCTGTGCAAGTGATTTATGATGATAGAATTATTCAATATTATACAGACTTTGCAAATGTGAACAAATCCCTCTCCTCTGTAACTATATAGTGCACCGTTAAAGGTGCAGTGTGTAGAATTGTGGGTTTTATTTCCTAGCAGATTTTGTAGAAAGTAATTATAATATCCATAAGTACATTTAATTTAGTGCATAATAGCTGACATTTTTTTTGAATTATTATTTTTTTCCCTTAGAAAGGGTCTCATATATGTCCATATTTCTGCATATTTTGGACCAAGGCCTAGTGCCGCCATCTTGAAAGCGTAATAGTTGGAATGTCATCAGGTGCATTGTTTAAAATTTAGAATTGTTCTTGTCCTTGAAGGCCACTGTAGCTTCTGTTATTATTCTAAAGGGGGTGGGGTTACCCAGGGAGCGTTGCATTCTAGAACTTTCTTGATGATGTCATATTACGCACTGCACCTTTAAAGACCAGTATGTATGCATAGGATGTCGTCATCAACAGGAAAAGGCCTTCGATTCCCTCAAAGCATTGCCATTATAATATTCGGTTGGACCCCGTTGTCTAGTGGAGCATTCAGATTTCTGCCTGTGTCTGTTCAGTGTCCACATGGTGACCAGATGTGGAAAGTCCACATCCCCCTGTCACATCATTTGTTACCAAACCCAAACCCAAACACCATATGTTTTGGGTATCAGCCACTGGGTGTAACAGAGGGGTTAGTAAGGCCATTGGGACGTCCGCTTTGACCCATTCCAGAATATGCAAAAAATTCTAATATATCTGTTCTTTTTGGCAAAGATAACGCCAGAGCCATACTACTAGCGGAACTGACTTCCCTAAAGTATCACACAAATGTTGAATCCAAAATGCACCAGGCTACAATATGTTACCATGCAAAGACTTCAACCATGCTGATATAGAATTATCCAATGCTAAAATGAACATGCAAAGCAGATATGTTGTTTTTAAACTAGGCTAACTGCAGGCTCTGCACATGTAAACAAACGCCCCTCCTCCCCTGAAACTTCATAGAATAGAGCATTTTTAATAAAACTCTTACACAAATTCAACATGCACTGTTCTTTTGCAGCGTGTAGCGGTAAACAATAACACACATCTTGGAATAACAACTTTTTGTTTGGTTTTTGTGACTTACTTAAAAAACAAACTGTGTTGCCATTACAATATTACAAATAGTGTAATAACAAAATAAACCGTCAGAACAATATACACATACCACCATATAACGATATAACATAACATACAGATGTACATTATAGAAATAATAGTAACCATAATGTCTCACTCACTTGTCTAGTACAAAGTAGAGGTCGTAGGCTCCGTGACAAGACGCCTCTTCAGCCCAGCAAGTCGACGCAAAAACACCCAAAAGAACCACAGCTACCACCGCCGTACTCCACTTTCCCTTCCCGCAAAAGAGTTCACTTTTCGGGGTAACAAATCGCGACAACCACCCCTCCAACATGGTTCTTCTTTTTCCTTGGAGTAACCAGTTGAAAAACAAAAGTCTATAAAATAAATTAATTCGCTGTTTTTTTAGGGAGAATTTGAGACAGCTGTTCAGGACGTGCACATCCTTTGGTGACAGCTAATGTATGTCAAACTTCCTCCAACAATCCAGTTAAAACGTGATTGAAACGGGGATATAAAGGAAATCAGCGCCCAAACGTCACCGCCGTAAACTGAGCGATTTCGCCATAGCATTGACTAACTCCTTACTTACTCACATCCTCAATAACTACAATAAAAAGTCCCACGGTTGAGTCCTGCACGTAATCCAATGTTTAGGTGAGGCAATGCAAAGCAGGGCTCATAGCGGTAAAAACTTCCCCCGTGCTCAAAGTACACAATAAGGAGGAAAAGTTTTGGTGCCTTCAAGTGCTACTCAAAAGCTGGTAATTTTCAATGTCACCGGAGGGACTTTGATTCTGCTGCTTTTGAAAGCCAAAAAAAAGGATATATTCATTCATACACGCAACTATTATTAATTACTATTACGATTACGATATTATAAAGTAGCTTAAGTGCATTTAGTAGCCTAATGTATTAAAATAAAGCCAACAAGTTGAAGTAAGCCTAGACGTTTAACACTTACAATAAAAAAAAAAATCTTGTTTTTTTTATCACGGGGAAAAACTGTATTAAACAAACTCTTTAGTAAGCCAAGCCAATCGATTCCAAATATGGTTAATAAGAAGTTATCTGCCTTAATCACAGGTCCTTGAACGCCTCACCAACGAGACGTTTAGGGACCTGTGTGATTCAGGGCACAGACGTGACACACACACACACATTGGTTGCGTTCCGAATTGCATACTTTCTAC
>CASHTC010001319.1:47500-50000 GCA_949357725.1 Hyperoplus immaculatus
ATTATTATTATTTTTTTTACCTTTCTTTCTCAATTATCTAATTACCTTATGACAACATTTAAAACTGTGGATCAAAAGTCTAAAATACCATAATGGAAACTAATAATATTCAAACAACCCAAAATGCCTTTTTTTTATCATTACTGTTATTATTATGATGATTATTCACTTTTTTTTTTTTTTTTTTTTTTTTTTTTTGGGTACATATGTTAGTATATGTGTATGTGTGTACATGTACGTGTTTATGTTCCTGTATAAGTAGTAGATATCTTTGAGAGACCAAATAAGCAATTTTTTTTTTTTTTTTTTTTTTTTTTTACTTTTCTTTCTTTATTATTTATTTTCTCTCTGATAACGAGTAACACCAATTCTGTGGTTTTACTTAAATATATTCATAATAGCGTAGCAACCTTTATAAACTTATCAACACTAACACAGAAACAAACAATACTTTCTGTCATTACCTCTCTGTAGCAACTACTACAGGATTTCTAGTTGCTTAAGCCAAACTCACCAAGTACCACCATCCAACCCTAACACACACACACACACACACACACCCACACACACATTTTTTTTTTTTTTTTTTTTTACTTTTATTTATTTTATCAGCCGTGTTTCCATTTGTTTAGTTATATCTGAAGTTATTTTCTTCCTCATTCTTCTGTTAAAAATAATACATTACTACCGTTGATTTATCTTTATCGATCTCTTGCCTTCAATACTTTTAAATCTCCAGGTAAGATGGGGAGAGGGAGCAAATAACCACAATTTAACAATTTCACCAAAATTAAATACAAGCTGTATCCTCCTCCCATATGGACAGGCCTCCTCCTAAAGGGTCTGGGGGCTGTTCTGATTGGTGACTGGGTAGTGCAACCTGGAGCAGCAAGTCTTCTCCCAATGGTTTGAAGGCGGCTAGGACAGGAACTTCCCTGAGCTCATACAGCTTGATAGAATTGATTAAAATATTGAAAAAAAGAAAAAGAAAAAAAAAAAAAAAAAAAAAAAGTTAAAAGGAAAAAATAATAATAATAATAATTGAGTGAAAATAATAATGGTAATAATAACAATTTTGAATAAAATAAATAATTGTTGTTTGTGCTCTATCTCCTCGCCCTCCTCGTCTTCTGCAGGACTGAATTGAAGGCTAGAGAGTCGACTATTTACTCTATATTTATTTATTTTTGTCATAAGCAATATTTCTACTATTATTAATAATTTAATATTTTCTTTTTTATTGATATAAATTTATATATATATATATATATATAAGATTTAGATATTTTCTCTTCCGTCTTCACTAACCACACGCCCGACCACGAATAACATCTTCAATACAAAATACATATCAACCCAGTAACATTCCTTTTCTCTCTCCCTTTCTCCTTTTACACAATAACAACACAAGATAACTTTTTTTTTTTTTTTTTTATTTTTATTTATTTTTTTTTTATTTATTTATTTATTTTTTTGTTTTTCTGCTCTTATTTATTTATGATTATGACTCTTATTTCTATCATTTTTGTTTATCAGTATTGTCAATATGGATAACGATAGCCATTTTTCAACACGGTCTCCCTTATAACTGCTCACATCATTTACTATGCTTGTTTTTGCAAAACTTTTTTTTTTTTTTTTTTTTTTTTTATATATATATTTTTTTTAATTGATTTCTCTCTCCCAATTATCTAAGTACCTTATGACTACATTCAAAAGTGGATCAAAAGTCTAAAAAACCATAGTGGAAAATAATATTATTTAAACAACCGAAAATGCCATTCTTATCATTACATTCTTATGATGATTATTCATTTCTTAGTACTGATTTATAATTTATTTTCGATTTTTTTTTTTTTTGTATATATATACACACACACACACACACACACACACACACACACACACACACACACACACACACAGCCTGTCAACAACAATGTAAAAATATGCAATGACAAAAAAAAAAAAAAAAAAAAATGTTATGATGAAATAAGAGAGTAAAGTATGTCCCAATAGTATGCCTACTGCATCCTAACTAGATTCTTTTTATCGTCGGATGTAGTATGTAGAATAGAAAAAAGAAAGAGTATGCGATTCGGAACGCAACCCAAGTCAGTGAATTTCTCCTCACTATTCTGTGCGTGAGCCGAATAACAATCCAGTGTATGTATAATATAACCAGCCCAGGCTCTGTAAATAGGCATGTAAACAAAGTGGACCCACCGTAGCTATAGCAACATGCCCGTTTACAGAGCCTAGGCTGAGTATTAACGCTGGACTTTTTTCAGCGCACACACAGTACGGACAGGTAGCGGATCGTGAGGAGATATTCACTGACTTTGACAACAAGTATTCTCAAGAATTGCGGAGTCCATATTGACTGTAGCTCCTAACTCCTGTATATCTTTTTCTTTTATGAATTTTTTTTGGCCATTTTCAAGCTTTATTAGACAGTACAGAGTTGAGATGGGGAGACAGAGAGAGGGGGGAGGGGGGG
>CASHTC010001319.1:57500-60000 GCA_949357725.1 Hyperoplus immaculatus
TCATTCCAAGTCTCCAAAACAAAACATAGGTATATACTTATAAATATATACAGTGGACTTGGCTATATATATTTATTCATTTGCGGGAAATAATATCCATCTTTACCATAACTATAGCCTATGAGGTGATTTATGGGCATTCTCCTCCTATTTTTTATTTTTTTTAAGATATTTTTTTGGCATTTTTATGCATTATTGACAGTGTAGAGACAGAGTTGAAATGGGGCAGAGAGGGGAGTGACATGCAGAGAACGACCGCCGGCTGGAATCTAACCTGGGTCCGCTGCTGGCCGAGGCCCATGGGGGGGGGAGAGGGGGACGACCTACCAACTGAGCTAAGGGCTCTCCTTTTCCTCCTATTTCTAAATGGTACATTATACTACAGCCTTTGGCCTGTGGCTGTAGAAGGTTGAGTTGCAGGGTTTGTCTGAATTCCCTTTAGGTTTTTTACAATAATTTGCTAAATCTGTACAAACACACACACACACATACACACACACACACACACACACACACACATACACACACACACACACACACACATACACACACACACACACATACACACACACACACACACACACACACACACACACACACACACACACACACACATACACACACACACACACACACACACATACACACACACACACACACATAAACACACACACACAGACTGTCATAGAACATTCCCAAGACCAGAACACAATAATAAAGACCACAACGATGTCATCCGTTGAACTTCCTCCTGTGTGGTGAAATGACCAGCTCATGAGATTTCATGGGAAACACACACACACACACACACACACACACACACACACACACACACACACACACACACACACACACACACACACACACACACACACACACACACACACACACACAAGCAGAATATTGAGTTCCTACTTCGGGGGGTCCTGAACTTCTAAGTTCCTCTATTTACAAGATATGTTGATGTAAAATGGTTCACACGGTTTCAGACTATGCAGATCACATAGTGTCTGTGTGTGAATAAGTGTGTGTGTGTGTGTGTGTGCGTGCGTGTCTGTGTGTGTGTGCGTGTGTGCGTGTGTGTGTGTGTGTGTGTGTGTGTGTGTGTGTGTGTGTGTGTGTCCACTGAGACAAATGTATTTGTGATTTTGGGCTATACAAATAAAACTGATTTGATTTGATTGTGACTGTATGTTTCCAAAGGAGAATACAGGCCAGACAATCAATAGTGAAAACCTGAAGTTTGATTTAATTTTACTTGGTGAGCAAACTAGTCCCCAAGCAGACATGTAAAAGATATTACAATACAGATAATATAATATAGATACAATTATGTTTTTCTTGCTATAGGGCTGCAACAATCTTGCTACTGCCTCTTCGGGTGTAGCTAGATTCAAAGTCAAACATATAATTAAAGCTGCAGTGTGTAGAATTTGGGGTTTTATTTCCTAGCAGATTTTGTAGAAAGTAATTATAATATCCATAAGTACATTTAATTTAGTGCATAATAGCTGAAAAAAATTTTTTTAATTATTATTTTTTCCCCTTAGAAAGGGTCTCACATATGTCCATATTTCTGCATATTTTGGACCAAGGCCTAGTGCCGCCATCTTGAAAGTGTAATAGTTGGAATGTCATCAGGTGCATTGTTTAAAATTTAGAATTGTTCTTGTCCTTGAAGGCCACTGTAGCTTCTGTTATTATTCTAAAGGGTTGGGGTTACCCAGGGAGCGTTGCATTCTAGAACTTTGTAGAACTTTCTTGATGATGTCATATTACACACTGCACCTTTAAATTAAAATTGTTATTGAATTCTCATGTTGGAAATGTGCTGCTTGGACTCACACGTTTTGACCATGTGCGTTCAGAAGAAGAAGTTAAGGGTAAATTAGGGTCAGCGTTACTTCGCAAATATCAGTGTGTGTGTGTGTGTGTGTGTGTGTGTGTGTGTGTGTGTGTGTGTGTGTGTGTCTTTCTGTCTGTCTGTCTGTCTGTCAGTGTGTGTATGTAGCTGCCAATGATGTGCACTTACTCTGACAAAACCGGAGAGGGTGAGAGTGTGTGTGTGGCTGTCTGTCAGTGTGTGTGTGTGTGTGTCTGACTGTCTGTCAGTGTGTGTGTGTGTGTGTGTGTGTGTGTGTGTGTGTGTGTGTGTGTGTGTGTGTCTGTATATATGACTGAATGAGTACATACATAAGAGGAAGAGAGAGAAACAGTGACAGGAGCAAAGAAAGACATAAAGACAAACGAACAAACGAACAGCAAGAGAAAAGCGCGGCCGCTGATGTGAAACCAAAAGCGGTGAGGTCTTTCGGTTACACACACACACACACACACACACACACACACACACACACACACACACACACACACACACAGACACACTCACACACACACACACACACCATTCTTTCGAGTATAGCTGTTGCTTTGAATGCCAGTCTGTGTGTCCCGTTAAAACGTTGACAGGCTCTGATTGGTGAGGGGGGGTAAGTGGGTA
>CASHTC010001321.1:7500-12500 GCA_949357725.1 Hyperoplus immaculatus
TGTCCATGCATTTATCTTTAGTAGACTTGACTACTGTAACAGTGTCCTTGCTGGCCTTCCAAAAAAATCAATCAGACAGATTCAGCTAATTCAGAACGCTGCTGCTCGAGTCCTCACTACGACCAAAAAAGTGGATCACATTACCCCAGTTCTGAGGTCTTTACACTGGCTTCCTGTCACTCAAAGAATTGATTTCAAAATACTGATGTTGGTTTATAAAGCACTAAATGGTTTAGGGCCAAAATACATTACTGATCTGCTGATACGTTATGAACCGTCCAGAGCCCTTAGGTCGTCTAGGACAGGTCTACTAATGGCGCTTTTCCACCGCATGGTATCAGCTCGACTCGACTCGACTCGACTCGCATTTTTGGCTTTTCCACCGCAATTTCATGGTACCTGGTACCACGTAGCGGCTGCTTTTTTGGTATCGCCTCGCTCTAGGGTCCAATGGCGCTTTTCCACCGCACATGTAGCTCGACTCGACTCAACTCGACTCGACTCAACTTGGTTTGGTAGCAGCACGGGTCGTTTTCCACCGCAAATAGTACCTGCTGAACGTGGGCGGGGTCGTCGTAAGGGGCTGAAAGCCTACTCCGGAGCAAAGTAGCAAAGCAGAAATTACGAGCAGTTGTTGCACTATTAACTGAACCAACCGCCAAAAACACGGATGAAATGTTTTTAAGAAATACCCCCTTGTATCTGTTTGCTAAAAGAAGTAGAAGAATATTGCTACGGGCCATTAAAAGGGATGGTTGTTGTCCCGATGTGTGACTCTGCCACACAGTCAGCTGTAGGGATGCGTCACGTACATCCCTATGCACGTAAACACGGGCATGATAAAGTTGACTGTTTAGTGCTTGTTTCAGGATACGTGTTTTCAAATGCAAGCCGTGTCTCAGCCTGAATATTTTATTGAGGTAATCAGTTCAGTCCGAGGCTTGTAATGTAATCGCTCGCTATCATGTCTGTCCCAGCTGGCTACTTAGCCTAGCTGCTAGCTGCCCTACATGTCTCCTCTCGTATGTAAGTAACTTCCCCAACAACCAACACTGGGTGAGCTTAGCGAATATATGGAAAATAAATTCGGATCTGTGATGCAAATCAAATGAAAGAGAGCCAGAGAAGGCTGCACGCGGCGTAAATACACTCAAAAGTCCCGGAGAGTTGGGGAGAATAAACAACAGAATGAAGCCGGTAGTCTCTGGCCACTGATTGGCCAGACAATAGTCTCTGGCCAATCAGTGGCCGGCCGTCTGCCGACGTCACCTTTTAGCATCGGCTCAGCTCGCTTGGACCCTAGAGCGAGGCAATACCAAAAAAGCAGCCGCTACGTGGTACCAGGTACCATGAAATTGCGGTGGAAAAGCCAAAAATGCGAGTCGAGTCGAGTCGAGCTGATACCATGCGGTGGAAAAGCGCCACAAGCGAGCTGAGCCGATGCTAAAAGGTGACGTCGGCAGACGGCTGTTTTAAAAATACTTAAAAGTTCCTCGTAGCATCTTTAAACTACAAGGTAATGGATCGTGAGGAGATATTCATTGATTTTGACGAAATGTGATTTAGACAACAAGCGTTCTGCAGAGTCAGTCAGTGTGTTTCCATGCAGACTCATAATCAGGTAACTAAAGGAATAAGACTTCAACAGGACTTGTAAACTGCATGTAAACACCTTTATCCGATCTACTTCACACACAAATCGGCACATTAACGGACAAGAGAAGTCGGATAAGAACACCTAGATAACTCGTTCATAGTCGGCATTCTCTCTGCATGTATACAGGGATCGCATATCGCATATCGGACTTCTCGTTCTGTGCTTGTGTGCCTGCGCGTGATAGGCTACACCATGGGTTATTGCCGGAAGGGAACCGGACGTGGCTCTAAAACCACTTGTTGAAAGCATGGTTGAAAGGGCTACAGCGCCACCCAGCATAGTGGAGACAGCCATGCATCGGACATTTATCCGATTCCTGAAAGGCCATGTATACTCAGACAAGTGACACGGTCCGTTCGAGTGTCTTGTTCGATATATGTGATAATCCAATCTAGTTGTGCCATGGAAACGCTCTGAGTGACTACACCTTTAAGCTTCAGTTCTGGCAAGGAATGAATAACTGAGAGCAAAGAGGCAGAACTGTGAAAACAGGTTTATATAACACACACACACAAACACACACACACACACACACACACACACACACACAAACACACAAACACACACACACACACACACACACACACACACACACACACACACACACACACACACACACACACACACAGATACTCTCTCTCTCACACACACACACACAGATACTCTCTCTCTCTCTCACACACACACACACACACACACACACACACACACACACACACACAAAGATACTCTCTCTCTCTCACACACACACACACACACACACACACACACACACACACACACACAAAGATACTCTCTCTCTCACACACACACACAGATACTCTCTCTCTCTCACACACACACACACACACACACACACACACACACACACACACACACACACACACACACACAGTTATATACAGACACACACAAACACAGAGAGAGAGAGAGAGAAACAAACAGACACACAGACACAGAGAGAGACACACACACACAGAGAGAGACACACACACACACACACACACACACAGAGACACACACGCACAAACACGCACACACACACTACTTACATAAGCTCATTCAGACCATTTTTTGCAGGTTGTGCAACTCTTGGTTTTTTAATAGTTGCACATTTAACTGACGCATTATCAATTTTTATTTTATTTTTTTCTAACCTTTATTTCTCCAGGTAAATCCCATTGAGACCGAAGACTCTTTTACAAGGGAGACCTGTTTTCCTTTCCCACGTTACCATTCACACACACATTCATACACCGATAGCAGCAGGCTAACTATCGACATTCACACGAGTTAAATTATAGTTATTTAGTTTGAAAAACAAGTTTTTGCCTTTTCTAACATGGACAGTTTTTGGACTTGCTGACGTTTCACAAGCTAAAGGGTCGAAGGTCTCGCACTCAACGAGGAAAACACATGTTTGTAACACGCACACACACAGATGCAAGCACACGCACACACACACACACACACACACAGATGCAGACACATACATAAATGCACAGATAGACACACATACACAGACACACACACACATGCACAAAAACACACATCCACGCAAGCTGCAAGCACACACACACACACACACACACATACAGAAACACGCACACATGCAGACACACACGCGCACACAGACAGACACACACAGACACACATACACAGACACACACATACACAGACAGACACACACACACACACAAAAACACACACATCCATGCAAGCTGCAAGCAGACACACACACACAGAAACACGCACACATGCAGACACACACACACGCACACACAGATACAGAAACACGCACACACAGACAGGCAGACACACACACACAGACACACATACACAGACACACACATGCACAAAAACACACACATCCACGCAAGCTGCAAGCACATACACACACACAGACACATACAGAAACACGCACAGATGCAGACACATACATAAATACACATACAGACACACACACACACACACACACATGCACAAAAACACACACATCCACGCAAGCTGCAAGCACACACACACACACACATGCACAAAAACACACAATCATGCAAGCTGCAAGCACACACACACACACACACACACACACACACACACAACAGTCAAACAGAAGCTGCACACGTAAAAAAACACACACACACACAATACAATTATAAAAGTAAACTGGCCTTTACTACACACTCACATGCACACACACATGCACACACACACACACGCACACACAGTCACACGCACACACAAACACACGCACACTCACACACAGTCACATGCACGCACACACACGCATTGAATAAAATGAATTATTGTTATTAAAAGTATGTTGGTCTCACCCATGTCTGAGCTGCTTCTAGTCCGTCTGTGTGTCTGTGTGAACTGGTCAGCTGTGGCTGCTGGGAGGAGCGAACAGGGTTTATAAGTCCAATACTTAAGCATGAAAGGGTTAAGAATGTGTGTGTGTGTGTGTGACTATGTGTGTAAGAGAGGGTCTGTGTGTGTGTGTGTGTGACTGTATGTGAGTGAGGGGGAGTGTGTGTGGTTTTTTTAGGGAGAGAGAGAAAAAAAGAGTGGCTGTGTGTGTGTGTGATAGTGTGTAAAAGAGAGTGACTATGTTTGTGAGTGTGTGTGTCTCTGTGTGTGTCTCAGTGTGTGTGTGTGTGTGCGTGCGTGAGTCTCAGTGTGTGTGCGTGCGTGAGTCTCAGTGTGTGTGTGTGTCTCGGTGTGTGTGTGTGGGTGGAGTTCCAACATTTCAAAACTGGGACAAAGAGCTGGAAGCACCTCGGGCTACAACGAACTGAGCAGGCTCGTTCGACCTGTCACCGTCTGACTCAGACCTGCGCAATTATGACGCTCGTCTTGCTGAGCGCACTGCGTTATGGTTAGACTTTTTGACCCACTTGCACCCGCGGCTGGCTGCGGCTCGGCTGCTTGAGACTTTGAAGTCCCGCGGTATCAAGACGGACACAGACACTGGAGCAAGTCGCTGCAGTTGCTCCCCACGTGCTGCGGGAGCGAAATGTCTGATGGGAAACGTCTTGCTGACAGGCGGAGCTGAGCGCTAATTGGGAGTTTAAACCCCGTGCCTTTGATGCGTTTCCCCAATTGGTTAGGCAAAAGTCTGACATCACCGCTCAAAATTAAATAACGATCCATTCTTTTTGATTTTAATTTATGTTTAATCATTAGGCCTGCACTGCAGTGAATGCATTTAAGCAGAAATGTACTTAATCAGAGTTAAACCTCCACTGGTCTGAACCCTTGACAGAGAAATAATTAGGATGTGTAACTCTCCTGTATAGATTTATTTAAAAGTGAACACAAACTTGAGTCACGTAAGATCTTG
>CASHTC010001322.1:0-7500 GCA_949357725.1 Hyperoplus immaculatus
GTTTCCATGCAGACTCATAATCGGATAACTAAAGGAATAAGACCTCAACAGGACTTTTAAACTGTATGTAAACACCTTTATCCGATCTACTTCGCACACAAATCGGCACAATAACGGACAAGAGAAGTCGGATAAGAACACCTAGATAAACTCGTTCATAGTCGGCTTTCTCTCTGCATGTATACAGGGATCAGGATATCGCATATCGGACTTCTCGTTCTGTGCTTGTGTGCCTGCGCGTGATAGGCTACACCATGGGTTATTGACGGGAAGGGAACCGGACGTGGCTCTAAAAACCACTTGTTTGAAAGCATGGTTGAAAGGGCTACAGCGCCACCTAGCATAGTGGAGACTGCCATGCATCGGACATTTATCCGATTTCTGAAAGGCCCATGTATACTCAGACAAGTGACACGGTCCGTTCGAGTGTCTAGTTCGATATATGTGATAATCCAATCTAGTTGTGCCATGGAACCGCACTGAGTGAAGTAGGTCTCAAGGTCTTTTTCCCTGTGTTTTCAGGTGAAGGTTATCCTGGGAGAGGACAGAGAGGCTACAGGCATCCTGCTCAGTATAGATGGAGACGATGGAATAGTTCGCATGGAGCTGGACGACCAACTGAAGATCCTCAATCTGAGGTTCCTGGGACGGCTAGAGACATGAGGGGGAGGGACAGAGACACACACACACACACACACTGAGACACACACACACACACCTAGATACATGAGGGGGAGGGACAGAGACAGAGACACACACTGAGACACACACACACACACACTGAGACACACACACACTGAGACACACACACACACACACACACACACCTAGAGACTTGAGGGGGAGAGACAGAGACACACACTGAGACACACACACTGAGACACACACACACACCTAGAGACATGAGGGGGAGGGACAGAGACACACACACACACACTGAGACACACACACACACACACACTGAGACACACACACACACACACACCTAGAGACATGAGGGGGAGAGAGACAGAGACACACACACACACTGAGACACACACACACTGAGACACACACTCACTGAGACACACACACACTGAGACACACACACACTGAGACACACACACACTGAGACACACACCTAGAGACTTGAGGGGGAGAGACAGAGACACACACTGAGACACACACACACACACACTGAGACACACACACACTGAGACACACACACACCTAGAGACATGAGGGGGAGGGACAGAGACACACACACACACACTGAGACACACACACACTGAGACACACACACACACACACTGAGACACACACACACTGAGACACACACACACTGAGACACACACACACACTGAGACAGACACACACTGAGACACACACACACTGAGACACACACACACACACTGAGACACACACACACTGAGACACACACACACACTGAGACACACACACACTGAGACACACACACACACTGAGACACACACACACACTGAGACACACACACACTGAGACACACACACACTGAGACACACACACACACACTGAGACACACACTGAGACAGACACACCTAGAGACATGAGGGGGAGAGAGACAGACACACACACACACACACACACACACACACACACTGATACACACAAACACACTGCTAGTAACACACACTGAGACACAGACACACACACACACACACACCTAGAGACATGAGAGAGAGGGACAGAGATACATGATACACACACACACACACACACACACACACACACACACACACACACACACACACACTGCTAGTAACACACATACTGAGACACAGACACACATATAGATACAAACAAAGAGATACACACACACACACACAATGAGACACACACATAGACAGAGAGAAACACATATAGATACATACAGAGAGAGACACACACATTATAACACACACACACACACATTGACACAGAGAGAGAAAGAGAGAGAGAGAGAGAGAGAGATACACGCAGACACACGTAGACAGACAGACACACACAGATACACAGAGAGAGACACACACAGTATACAGAGAGAGACACACACACACACAATGACACACACAGTATACAGAGAGAGACACACACACACATAGACACACATACAGAGAGGGATACACACACACACACACACACATAGAGAGACACACACACACACTGAGACACACATAGACACAGTATACAGCGAGAGAGAGAGACACACACACACACACACACACACACAGAGATACACAGACACACACACTGAGACACACACATTGATGGAAAAGATGGATGGACCTGCAAAAGGAAGAGAAACGTGTGCACAGAAAAAACTAAAACAAAACAAAGAAACCACACAGAATACAGGGAGTTGGGAGTACACACACACACACACACACACACACACACACACACACACACATACACACACACACACACACACACTCTCATACAAACACACACACACACACACAGTCTGACCAACAAACATTCCTCCCAATAGCTCTGTGCACCAGATGTTTCTTTCATTCATTTTGCAGGTCTCTGTCTTTCCATCTCTCCCCCCTCTCTCTCTCTCCTTCCATCTCTCTCTACCCCCTCTCTCTCTCTCCCTCTCTCTCCCTCCATCTCTCTCTCTACCCCCTCTCTCTCTCTCTACCCCCTCTCTCTCTCTCTCTCTCTCTCTCCCTCCATCTCTCTCTCCCCCTCTCTCTCTCTCCCTCACTCTCTCTCTCTCCCTCCATCTCTCTCTACCCCCTCTCTCTCTCTCCCTCTCTCTCCATCTCTCTCTCTACCTCCCTCTCTCCCCCCTCTCTAACTCTCTCTCTCCCTCACTCTCTCTCTCTCTCTCCCTCCCTCACTCTCTCTCTCTCTCTCTCTCCCCCCTCTCTCTCCATCTATCTCTCTCTCTCCTGATTCGATTTTATGTTTTCATTCTCTGTTAGCCTCCTGTGTTCCTAGTTAGTGCCCAGATGTTTTTAGGTCTTTCTCAATGTTCTGTCCGTTGTTTTGTTTTGTTTTGTTTTGTTTTAGGTGGAAGAAGTTTTAAAAAAAAAACTCAAATGCATCATGTCAATAAACTGTGAACCAGTTCAAGCCCTTTGTCTTTCTTAACTCGGTCCAAATTTCGTACTTTTTTTACTATTCTATACACAAACACACTCACTCACTCACTCACTCACTCACTCACTCGCACACTCACTCACTCACTCACTCACTCACTCACTCACTCACTCACACACACACACACACACACACACTGTTGGAAATAATCAAGGTGTGAGTCAGGGCTTAACAATCAATGAAATTCTCAAATCTGTCCCTGCGTTTCTAAATCTCATACTCTTGATTTTTCCTCTCCGACATACTACAGCTGATCATAAAAAGAATCTAGTTAGGATGCAGTAGGCATACTATTGGGACATACTTTACTCTCTTATTTCATCATAACATTGCGCCTTGATCTTGCCTCTGGCTTTTATATCCGTCTCATCCCCGTTTGTTTTCATATGGAGGCTTCGTCGATGTGACGTCACTTCACGTGCGCACTGGATTGTGGGTCAGAATCGCCCAAGTAGGATGCAGTTTTCAATGCTAAACATCTTGGCCGGATATAGTAGGACATCCGGGTACTTCTAACCATCCTAAATCTGGCCACAAGAATCAGCACATCCTAAATCTTTTTTCTACATACTATATAGTAGAAAGTATGCGAAAGTATTCGGAACGCAGGGTATGTTTCGATTTGAACAGCTGCTCACTGGAGTTTTGATCAAACGAAGAAACACAGGAAATGAAGCTTTCAATTTGGTTTAATGGATCATTCACAGTAAAAAAGAAAAAGTGATTTCACAACTTAATGGAATTATTCAATATTTGATGAATTATTCAAAGGTGCTCAGAGGAACTTTCCTTTTGTGTTCATTCTAGCGCCCCCCTTTGGACAAAAGCGGTAGTGTTTTTACCACGCCAGCTGTTGTTCCTGGTTGAGCGTATATACCCATGACAAAGGCATTAAGAAAAACTATATAAAAATAGCATTCTTTGCACTGATGGTCTGGTTTTGCTGTTACATGTCATCTATGATCATCAGAGGAAAAATTAGACTGTTTCAGAAATATTTAAAAGTTCCTCGTAGGGACTTAATTTTCAATAATTTTTTTGAGAAAGCCAGAGATAGTTGTGTTAGTTGCATGGCCGCTGTGGCTTCTGGTGGTCGATGGGTAGATAGTAGAAGGGGGCGTCATCGGGACATGGGTGCCCAGCCGAGGGGCTCCGTTTTGGGCTAGACCGCGCTTCTGTGTCCCCCTCTGTAGCTCCATGGTGGTCACAGCCCAGTGTTAGGTTATGAGACAGAGGGATCTTCACTTGGAACCAAACTTCTCTGTCCTGTTGCGGAGAAGAAAAAAAGTTTAATATCAAAGTTAATTCAGTTTTTTGTTAAATTAAAGGTGCTCTGGTGAATTTTCAGTGTGTGTTAATTCTAGCGCCCCCCTTTGGACAAAAGCGGTAGTGTTTTTACTATGCCAGCTGTTGTTCCTGGGTGAGCGTATTACCCATGACAAAGGCATTAAGAAAAAAACTATATAAAAATAGTATTCTCTGCACTGATGGTCTCGTTTTGCTGTTACATGTAATGTATGATCATCAGAGGAAAGATGAGACTGTTTCAGAAATATTTAAAAGTTCCTCGTAGCTACTTTAAAGTAACTTCAGCTATTTTGGGCCCCCTTTCTTTACATACAAGTTTACAGAGCCTAGGCTGTGTATTAACACACCATTTTTTTTTTCAGCGCACAGACAGGTAGCAGATCATGAGGAGATATTCAATGATTTATACAACAAGCGTTTTTCAGAATCAATGGTTTGTAGCGTTCCCTCTTCTGATTGGATATCAGTTTCGGGATCCCCAGAAAAGTTTATTTGCCGATTACATGCAGAGCAGCTGACTGAGAGATCGGCTTTATGAAACGGGCACACTATATAAGTGATCACTGCATGAATAAAGAGCGATTTAACACCTTTATTAACATGAATAAACCGCTTACTTCACCTTTAACTAGCTTAAAAAATGGAAAGCATGTCTGGTGTACACTGACAATGAATAAGGAGACCTAAAATTGTCTGTGTATTGGAATGCATCTTCTTGAAAAAAAAAAAAAAAAAGTTTTAACTGTATCAGTAGCTGTGTATCTGAATCTTATGGCAGTGGGGGCGGGACCTGATGAGCCCTTGTCTTCTCCTGCTTCCCTTCGGACGATAACACAAAGTAACGTGTGAATATGCAAAGAGAAAATTGTGTAATTGTCCAGAAAAATAATAAATAAAAAAATAAAAAAACGTTTTCACAAAAGTAACATTTTGTTTTGTCTACACTTGGTCTGTTGACAAAGACATTCCTTTGAGAAGACTTGGACAGTTTCCGGTCACATAAAGCATTTTCCTTTGTGCTTATCTAGACGCAATAAGACTATTCTCAACATGTTTCCTATTTATTGGGGCGACCGTGGCTCAGGTGGTTAAGCTGGTTGGCCAATGATCCTAGGGTTGGCGGTTCGATCCCAGCCCGGCCACTTGTGTCATGGTCGTTGTGTCCCTGGGCAAGACACTTCACCCACCTTGCCTCGTGTGAATGTGTATGACTGCTGTATGTTTGAGGTGGTGGTCGGAGGGGCCGATGGCGCTGAATGGCAGCCTCGCTTCTGTCAGTCTGCCCCAGGGCAGCTGTGGCTACTATGGTAGTTTACCACCACCGGTATGACTGTGTGTGAATGAATGGAACCTGGAACCCGGAACCCTGTAAGCGCTTTGAGTCACTTAGAAATAAAGCGCTATATAAATCCAATCCATTATTATTATTATTATTATGGAAGACTTCAAGCCACAGTCCACAGGATATTTGCAAAAAAAATACGTTAATAGGCGCAGCGGTTAGACACACACACACACACACTCACTGTGTCGATGTGAGACCAAGTTTCACATTACCAGAAACACATTTCACAGTGATTCATATGAAACAATGAGTAGATGTGACTGTGTGTGTGTGTGAGAGAGGAAGTGTGTGTGTGTGTGTGTGTGTGAGAGAGGAAGTGTGTGTGTGTGTGTGAGTGAGTGAGAGAGAGAGTGTGTGTGTGTGTGTGTGTGAGAGAGAGTAGATTGTCTTTGAACCTTGAGCCTTTTGTTTGGATACATGTCTTATGGGTTTCAGTCTCTCAAATGGGATTATTAAATCTTTAAAGGTGCAGTGTGTAATATGACATCATCAAGAAAGTTCTACAAAGTTCTAGAATGCAACGCTCCCTGGGTAACCCCACCCCTTTAGAATAATAACAGAAGCTACAGTGGCCTTCAAGGACAAGAACAATTCTAAATTTTAAACAATGCACCTGATGACATTCCAACTATGACACTTTCAAGATGGCGGCACTAGGCCTTGGTCCAAAATATGCAGAAATATGGACATATATGAGACCCTTTCTAAGGGGAAAAAATAATAATTCAAAACATTTTTTTCAGCTATTATGCACTAAATTAAATGTACTTATGGATATTATAATTACTTTCTACAAAATCTGCTAGGAAATAAAACCCAAAATTCTACACACTGCAGGTTTAATGGTTTTTTTTCTTGGCGTTCAAATAAAAGTTAAGGATAATAAAACTTTCCACTAGTTTTGGGATTATGGGAAAAATGAGACATTTGAAAAGGTCACGTAGAAAAATAGTGTGGAGATAATTTAGTATGAAAGTAACTGAAAACAATTGTCATGTTCTTTATAAATGACCTCAAAATGGGCAAAATGATGTTTTCAAATGTTCAACCATCTAACAAAATGCAAATGTGTTTAATTTACAATGATATAAAGCAGGAGCACTGAGGAAAAGTGGATGCTCCCCATATTTGCACACACAAACAATACTTAAAGGTCCCATATTATGCTAAATGCACTTTTTAAATGTGTTCTAACATATCCATGGGTCCACGGTGTGCCTAGAGACTGCCAAAATATTTAAAAAAATAACAATCTCTCCTGTTCTCACTCTCCCCCCTTCTGAAACCCCTACCCCTCCCCCCCAATATACTCCAGTCAGAATTTTCCTCGTTTCTGACCTCACAAACTGGAAAGCCAGAAGCTTCCACTGTGCAGCCCACACCCCTATTTCTTATTGGTCCACGGCCCTGACAGACAGAGGGCGAGGCGTATCTGGCTTCACTTCCGGACAGGGGGCGGGGGGAGCTCAAAGATTGTATATTTACGAGGGGAGCTGCAGCTCTTTTTAAAAAATAGGCCATTGTGAGATTAGCTGAACATCAGCATAGTACAATAAATTATCTGAAAGTTTTTTTCAGCAAACAATTAAAGAAAAACGTATTAGGGACCACTAAGACCATATAATATGGTGTATAATAGAACGTATTAGGGACCACTAAGACCATATAATATGGTGCATAATAGTACCGAAAAGTGTATAATATGGGAGCTTTAAAGGTGCAGTGTGCAATATGACATC
>CASHTC010001322.1:20000-22500 GCA_949357725.1 Hyperoplus immaculatus
TGTGTGTGTGTGTGAGTGTGTGTGCGGTCGACTGCAGACAGTTTGGCCTTAACTGCTGATCGTAGTTTGGCAGACATTCAGAAAAACTGATACCGTACGTGACTCAGTGTGTGCGTGTGTGTGTGCCTGTGTGTGTGTGTGTGTGTGTGCGCCTGTGTGTGTGCCTGTGTATGTGTGTGTGTGTGTGTGTGTGTGCGTGTGTGTGTGCGCGCATGTCCTTGCCAGGGTTGAAACGAGGCAGCGACACTCTCTCTCGAGACACACACACCAACACAGACATGAATCAACTTCTGGTAACTAAAACCTTTTGTTATGATTTTTAAAACGATTTTCTCGGCATTGTGTGTGTGTGTGTGTGTGTGTGTGTGTGTGTGTGTGAGTTTAAAACCCTCTAGAATAACACCAGATGGAAGCAAAAATAGATTAATTCAAGGGGATTAAATTGAGATATGTGTGTGTGTGGATATTAAGGAAGCTAGGCCTGACCTCTGCACATTGTAGGACACAACTTCAAAAAAGTTTCCGTTCTTGCTTTCACTTTGGGTTTGTGTGCTGTTTAGTGTCATACGAGGTAAAGCTATTATCTATAAATATGTATGTGAGGGTGTGTGTGTGTGTGTGTGTGTGTGTGTGTGTGTGTGTGTGTGTGTGTGTGTGTGTGTGTGTCTGTGTGTGTGTGTGGGCCTAGAAAGCAGGCTAACCTATCCTCAAATGACCTACTTCTCGGTCAAACTATCCCTGCGTTCCAAATCACATACTCTTTCTTTTTACTACACTACATACTAAAGTACAGAAGAGTTTTAGTATTTTTACTACACTACTTACTAAAGTACAAAAGAGTTTTAGGGCCACAGACAGGAGAGAGAAAAAAATCAGATAACGAAGATTTTTTTGTTATGTTGAGAAATGTCAAGAATAAAGACGAATACTCCAAAATGCTATTGGACTTAGTGGGGCATTTATTTATTTTCAGCATACTACAATTGACCTGCATGTATTGGGACATACTAAATCTTTTTCTGGCATACTAAATAGTAGTGAAGTATGGGGATTGGAACGCAGGGTCTGTCTCTATATAACTTTGTGTAAATCTTATCAACAAAACCTGACCTAAGGCTTATAAGGAATGGGTTTTAATTTATATATTTACATTTAAAGGTGCAGTGTGTAATATGACATCATCAAGAAAGTTCTACAAAGTTCTAGAATGCAACGCTCCCTGGGTAACCCCACCCCTTTAGAATAATAACAGAAGCTACAGTGGCCTTCAAGGACAAGAACAATTCTAAATTTTAAACAATGCACCTGATGACATTCCAACTATGACACTTTCAAGATGGCGGCACTAGGCCTTGGTACAAAATATGCAGAAATATGGACATATATGAGACCCTTTCTAAGGGACAAAATAATAATTCTAAAAAAAATGTCAGCTATTATGCACTAAATTAAATGTACTTATGGATATTATAATTACTTTCTACAAAATCTGCTAGGAAATGAAACCCAAAATTCTACACACTGCAGGTTTAACATTAGTCAAATTAATTCAAATTATTTCAGAACTCAAAATACTGCACTGAAGAACTGCTAACATAGTTTCAAGGTGCTTATAGGTGCCTTTATTTCTACAGGTAAATCCCATTGAGACCGAAGACTCTTTTTCAATGGAGACCTGTTTTTCCTTTCCCACGTTACCATTCACACACACATTCACACACCGATAGCAGCAGTCGTGGGTTCAAATCTGACCCGTGGACCTTTACTGCAGGTCATCCCCCCCCCCCTCTCTCTCTCTCTCTCTCTCTCTCTCTGTCTCCACATTTCAACTCTGCACTATCCAATAATTTAAAAAAAGCTTGAAAATGCCAAAAAAAATCTTAAAAAAAAAAAAAAAATGCTTCTGAAAGTGAAGATGTCTACAAAGGGCTCCCATACTAAAGCTATGTGTTAATAACAATATTAAAGTTATCCAAACATGTCACAATAAAAGTGTGTTAGACTAGATTTTGCCTTGTTTAAACTACTAGACCATTTCTCATTTCATACTAAGAGATTTCGCACAAACAAATGCCTGAACTTTTAAATATTTATAAGTTTTATTTTGAAAAAAGAATCTCAGCTGTTTATTTCCGTGCGCTGTCTCTTTAAGAGAAAAGCTCCACGTCTGGTTTCACACACACACACACACACACACACACACACACACACACACACGCACACACACACACACACACACACACACACACACACACACACACACACACACACACACACACACACACACACACATTTCGCACACTAACCAACAACCAAGGTCATATCAGGTTGTAACTGCTGCTACTGGGAAAGGGGCGGGACATTTAAGCACTGACAGCCAATGACAGAGCTCGGAATCTTGGGGCTTGAACCAATTGAACCAATCAGGAGACAGAGAGGAGCAGAGCAGTCAGATGACACATTCTTAATGTAAACAAACCAGGATAAATATAGCCAGCAC
>CASHTC010001323.1:0-27500 GCA_949357725.1 Hyperoplus immaculatus
ACCCTAACCCTAACCCTAACCCTAACCCTAACCCTAACCCTAACCCTAACCCTAACCCTAACCCTAACCCTAACCCTAACCCTAACCCTAACCCTAACCCTAACCCTAACCCTAACCCTAACCCTAACCCTAACCCTAACCCTAACCCTAACCCTAACCCTAACCCTAACCCTAACCCTAACCCTAACCCTAACCCTAACCCTAACCCTAACCCTAACCCTAACCCTAACCCTAACCCTAACCCTAACCCTAACCCTAACCCTAACCCTAACCCTAACCCTAACCCTAACCCTAACCCTAACCCTAACCCTAACCCTAACCCTAACCCTAACCCTAACCCTAACCCTAACCCTAACCCTAACCCTAACCCTAACCCTAACCCTAACCCTAACCCTAACCCTAACCCTAACCCTAACCCTAACCCTAACCCTAACCCTAACCCTAACCCTAACCCTAACCCTAACCCTAACCCTAACCCTAACCCTAACCCTAACCCTAACCCTAACCCTAACCCTAACCCTAACCCTAACCCTAACCCTAACCCTAACCCTAACCCTAACCCTAACCCTAACCCTAACCCTAACCCTAACCCTAACCCTAACCCTAACCCTAACCCTAACCCTAACCCTAACCCTAACCCTAACCCTAACCCTAACCCTAACCCTAACCCTAACCCTAACCCTAACCCTAACCCTAACCCTAACCCTAACCCTAACCCTAACCCTAACCCTAACCCTAACCCTAACCCTAACCCTAACCCTAACCCTAACCCTAACCCTAACCCTAACCCTAACCCTAACCCTAACCCTAACCCTAACCCTAACCCTAACCCTAACCCTAACCCTAACCCTAACCCTAACCCTAACCCTAACCCTAACCCTAACCCTAACCCTAACCCTAACCCTAACCCTAACCCTAACCCTAACCCTAACCCTAACCCTAACCCTAACCCTAACCCTAACCCTAACCCTAACCCTAACCCTAACCCTAACCCTAACCCTAACCCTAACCCTAACCCTAACCCTAACCCTAACCCTAACCCTAACCCTAACCCTAACCCTAACCCTAACCCTAACCCTAACCCTAACCCTAACCCTAACCCTAACCCTAACCCTAACCCTAACCCTAACCCTAACCCTAACCCTAACCCTAACCCTAACCCTAACCCTAACCCTAACCCTAACCCTAACCCTAACCCTAACCCTAACCCTAACCCTAACCCTAACCCTAACCCTAACCCTAACCCTAACCCTAACCCTAACCCTAACCCTAACCCTAACCCTAACCCTAACCCTAACCCTAACCCTAACCCTAACCCTAACCCTAACCCTAACCCTAACCCTAACCCTAACCCTAACCCTAACCCTAACCCTAACCCTAACCCTAACCCTAACCCTAACCCTAACCCTAACCCTAACCCTAACCCTAACCCTAACCCTAACCCTAACCCTAACCCTAACCCTAACCCTAACCCTAACCCTAACCCTAACCCTAACCCTAACCCTAACCCTAACCCTAACCCTAACCCTAACCCTAACCCTAACCCTAACCCTAACCCTAACCCTAACCCTAACCCTAACCCTAACCCTAACCCTAACCCTAACCCTAACCCTAACCCTAACCCTAACCCTAACCCTAACCCTAACCCTAACCCTAACCCTAACCCTAACCCTAACCCTAACCCTAACCCTAACCCTAACCCTAACCCTAACCCTAACCCTAACCCTAACCCTAACCCTAACCCTAACCCTAACCCTAACCCTAACCCTAACCCTAACCCTAACCCTAACCCTAACCCTAACCCTAACCCTAACCCTAACCCTAACCCTAACCCTAACCCTAACCCTAACCCTAACCCTAACCCTAACCCTAACCCTAACCCTAACCCTAACCCTAACCCTAACCCTAACCCTAACCCTAACCCTAACCCTAACCCTAACCCTAACCCTAACCCTAACCCTAACCCTAACCCTAACCCTAACCCTAACCCTAACCCTAACCCTAACCCTAACCCTAACCCTAACCCTAACCCTAACCCTAACCCTAACCCTAACCCTAACCCTAACCCTAACCCTAACCCTAACCCTAACCCTAACCCTAACCCTAACCCTAACCCTAACCCTAACCCTAACCCTAACCCTAACCCTAACCCTAACCCTAACCCTAACCCTAACCCTAACCCTAACCCTAACCCTAACCCTAACCCTAACCCTAACCCTAACCCTAACCCTAACCCTAACCCTAACCCTAACCCTAACCCTAACCCTAACCCTAACCCTAACCCTAACCCTAACCCTAACCCTAACCCTAACCCTAACCCTAACCCTAACCCTAACCCTAACCCTAACCCTAACCCTAACCCTAACCCTAACCCTAACCCTAACCCTAACCCTAACCCTAACCCTAACCCTAACCCTAACCCTAACCCTAACCCTAACCCTAACCCTAACCCTAACCCTAACCCTAACCCTAACCCTAACCCTAACCCTAACCCTAACCCTAACCCTAACCCTAACCCTAACCCTAACCCTAACCCTAACCCTAACCCTAACCCTAACCCTAACCCTAACCCTAACCCTAACCCTAACCCTAACCCTAACCCTAACCCTAACCCTAACCCTAACCCTAACCCTAACCCTAACCCTAACCCTAACCCTAACCCTAACCCTAACCCTAACCCTAACCCTAACCCTAACCCTAACCCTAACCCTAACCCTAACCCTAACCCTAACCCTAACCCTAACCCTAACCCTAACCCTAACCCTAACCCTAACCCTAACCCTAACCCTAACCCTAACCCTAACCCTAACCCTAACCCTAACCCTAACCCTAACCCTAACCCTAACCCTAACCCTAACCCTAACCCTAACCCTAACCCTAACCCTAACCCTAACCCTAACCCTAACCCTAACCCTAACCCTAACCCTAACCCTAACCCTAACCCTAACCCTAACCCTAACCCTAACCCTAACCCTAACCCTAACCCTAACCCTAACCCTAACCCTAACCCTAACCCTAACCCTAACCCTAACCCTAACCCTAACCCTAACCCTAACCCTAACCCTAACCCTAACCCTAACCCTAACCCTAACCCTAACCCTAACCCTAACCCTAACCCTAACCCTAACCCTAACCCTAACCCTAACCCTAACCCTAACCCTAACCCTAACCCTAACCCTAACCCTAACCCTAACCCTAACCCTAACCCTAACCCTAACCCTAACCCTAACCCTAACCCTAACCCTAACCCTAACCCTAACCCTAACCCTAACCCTAACCCTAACCCTAACCCTAACCCTAACCCTAACCCTAACCCTAACCCTAACCCTAACCCTAACCCTAACCCTAACCCTAACCCTAACCCTAACCCTAACCCTAACCCTAACCCTAACCCTAACCCTAACCCTAACCCTAACCCTAACCCTAACCCTAACCCTAACCCTAACCCTAACCCTAACCCTAACCCTAACCCTAACCCTAACCCTAACCCTAACCCTAACCCTAACCCTAACCCTAACCCTAACCCTAACCCAAATCGGCCATAACTCGGGATAGAAACAACATAGAACCAAAATTTCAACGGATTCTGATCCGTCCCCACGCCTAGTATCTTGGTTAAAAATCTTGTGCAGTTGCCCCTCCCCTACCAGACGTTATTCCCAAAAAACCTGTTTTTCCATGTTAAAAAAAGTTACTCGGAAATGGCTAAAAATTGGTGAGCATGTAGTCCTGGCCAAGGGCTACAACAGGCACTGCTTGGAATTGTGTTGCCCCTCTGCGTTGGGGAGTTACAGAGCTTCAAACTTTTCAAATCGCGATTGCAGTACCCACAATCGCCACCAGGGGGACGAAACTTTTTCGGCCAATGCGCCTGGTCCCAAGGTATCCGAGGATGGTCTCGGTATGAGGTTGCCCCTCTGCGTTCAAAATTTACGTCCAAAAAACCACTTTTGAAAAGTGGGCAGATTGCTCTTAACCTAACCCTAACCCTAACCCTAACCCTAACCCTAACCCTAACCCTAACCCTAACCCTAACCCTAACCCTAACCCTAACCCTAACCCTAACCCCTAACCCTAACCCTAACCCTAACCCTAACCCTAACCCTAACCCTAACCCTAACCCTAACCCTAACCCTAACCCTAACCCTAACCCTAACCCTAACCCTAACCCTAACCCTAACCCTAACCCTAACCCTAACCCTAACCCTAACCCTAACCCTAACCCTAACCCTAACCCCTAACCCTAACCCTAACCCTAACCCTAACCCTAACCCTAACCCTAACCCTAACCCTAACCCTAACCCTAACCCTAACCCTAACCCTAACCCTAACCCTAACCCTAACCCTAACCCTACACTCATAACTCGGAAACCAAAGCTCCCAGAGCCTCGGGGGTAGCACCATTGGAAAGCCCATCCCAAAATTAGTCTAGTAGGCCACTTTAAATGTCAACTTTACCTTTTCAAGGAGAGTTATTTGACGATGGCCCTTTGGGCCATCCTGGTTAAAACCCCCTTATCCTAACCCTAACCCTAACCCTAACCCTAACCCTAACCCTAACCCTAACCCTAACCCTAACCCTAACCCTAACCCTAACCATTACCAGACGACTCAAAATGGCCTGAAACGTGCTCCTAAATACTTTTTGGAAAAACCATTTTTGACTCCACACTTAGTCAAATTTTAACAAAAAAATATTTTATATAGGGTTTTTAAAAAACTTCACCACAGACCATTACCAGACCACTCAAAATGGCCTGAAACGTGCTCCTAGACACTTCCTGGGGGAACTTTTTTTTTTTGGACTCAGCACTTAGAGAAATTTTCAATGACGCCCATTCATTCCTATTGGGCGAACGTTTTCGCTTATAACTCCAGAACCGTAGGTCCTAGAGACTTGAAACCAAGTTCCGTCTGACATAATTCGGGCACGCTGAACACACTGGAGTTGTCCCCGAGTCTCTACGACCTTCCGTTCAGGAGATACAGAACTTTTAAACATAAAAACACTCATAACTCGGAAACCAAAGCTCCCAGAGCCTCGGGGGTAGCACCATTGGAAAGCCCATCCCAAAATTAGTCTAGTAGGCCACTTTAAATGTCAACTTTACCTTTTCAAGGAGAGTTATTTGACGATGGCCCTTTGGGCCATCCTGGTTAAAACCCCCTTATCCTAACCCTAACCCTAACCCTAACCCTAACCCTAACCCTAACCCTAACCCTAACCCTAACCCTAACCCTAACCCTAACCCTAACCCTAACCCTAACCCTAACCCTAACCCTAACCCTAACCCTAACCCTAACCCTAACCCTAACCCTAACCCTAACCCTAACCCTAACCCTAACCCTAACCCTAACCCTAACCCTAACCCTAACCCTAACCCTAACCCTAACCCTAACCCTAACCCTAACCCTAACCCTAACCCTAACCCTAACCCTAACCCTAACCCTAACCCTAACCCTAACCCTAACCCTAACCCTAACCCTAACCCTAACCCTAACCCTAACCCTAACCCTAACCCTAACCCTAACCCTAACCCTAACCCTAACCCTAACCCTAACCCTAACCCTAACCCTAACCCTAACCCTAACCCTAACCCTAACCCTAACCCTAACCCTAACCCTAACCCTAACCCTAACCCTAACCCTAACCCTAACCCTAACCCTAACCCTAACCCTAACCCTAACCCTAACCCTAACCCTAACCCTAACCCTAACCCTAACCCTAACCCTAACCCTAACCCTAACCCTAACCCTAACCCTAACCCTAACCCTAACCCTAACCCTAACCCTAACCCTAACCCTAACCCTAACCCTAACCCTAACCCTAACCCTAACCCTAACCCTAACCCTAACCCTAACCCTAACCCTAACCCTAACCCTAACCCTAACCCTAACCCTAACCCTAACCCTAACCCTAACCCTAACCCTAACCCTAACCCTAACCCTAACCCTAACCCTAACCCTAACCCTAACCCTAACCCTAACCCTAACCCTAACCCTAACCCTAACCCTAACCCTAACCCTAACCCTAACCCTAACCCTAACCCTAACCCTAACCCTAACCCTAACCCTAACCCTAACCCTAACCCTAACCCTAACCCTAACCCTAACCCTAACCCTAACCCTAACCCTAACCCTAACCCTAACCCTAACCCTAACCCTAACCCTAACCCTAACCCTAACCCTAACCCTAACCCTAACCCTAACCCTAACCCTAACCCTAACCCTAACCCTAACCCTAACCCTAACCCTCTAACCCTAACCCTAACCCTAACCCTAACCCTAACCCTAACCCTAACCCTAACCCTAACCCTAACCCTAACCCTAACCCTAACCCTAACCCTAACCCTAACCCTAACCCTAACCCTAACCCTAACCCTAACCCTAACCCTAACCCTAACCCTAACCCTAACCCTAACCCTAACCCTAACCCTAACCCTAACCCTAACCCTAACCCTAACCCTAACCCTAACCCTAACCCTAACCCTAACCCTAACCCTAACCCTAACCCTAACCCTAACCCTAACCCTAACCCTAACCCTAACCCTAACCCTAACCCTAACCCTAACCCTAACCCTAACCCTAACCCTAACCCTAACCCTAACCCTAACCCTAACCCTAACCCTAACCCTAACCCTAACCCTAACCCTAACCCTAACCCTAACCCTAACCCTAACCCTAACCCTAACCCTAACCCTAACCCTAACCCTAACCCTAACCCTAACCCTAACCCTAACCCTAACCCTAACCCTAACCCTAACCCTAACCCTAACCCTAACCCTAACCCTAACCCTAACCCTAACCCCTAACCCTAACCCTAACCCTAACCCTAACCCTAACCCTAACCCTAACCCTAACCCTAACCCTAACCCTAACCCTAACCCTAACCCTAACCCTAACCCTAACCCTAACCCTAACCCTACACTCATAACTCGGAAACCAAAGCTCCCAGAGCCTCGGGGGTAGCACCATTGGAAAGCCCATCCCAAAATTAGTCTAGTAGGCCACTTTAAATGTCAACTTTACCTTTTCAAGGAGAGTTATTTGACGATGGCCCTTTGGGCCATCCTGGTTAAAACCCCCTTATCCTAACCCTAACCCTAACCCTAACCCTAACCCTAACCCTAACCCTAACCCTAACCCTAACCCTAACCCTAACCCTAACCATTACCAGACGACTCAAAATGGCCTGAAACGTGCTCCTAAATACTTTTTGGAAAAACCATTTTTGACTCCACACTTAGTCAAATTTTAACAAAAAAATATTTTATATAGGGTTTTTAAAAAACTTCACCACAGACCATTACCAGACCACTCAAAATGGCCTGAAACGTGCTCCTAGACACTTCCTGGGGGAACTTTTTTTTTTTGGACTCAGCACTTAGAGAAATTTTCAATGACGCCCATTCATTCCTATTGGGCGAACGTTTTCGCTTATAACTCCAGAACCGTAGGTCCTAGAGACTTGAAACCAAGTTCCGTCTGACATAATTCGGGCACGCTGAACACACTGGAGTTGTCCCCGAGTCTCTACGACCTTCCGTTCAGGAGATACAGAACTTTTAAACATAAAAACACTCATAACTCGGAAACCAAAGCTCCCAGAGCCTCGGGGGTAGCACCATTGGAAAGCCCATCCCAAAATTAGTCTAGTAGGCCACTTTAAATGTCAACTTTACCTTTTCAAGGAGAGTTATTTGACGATGGCCCTTTGGGCCATCCTGGTTAAAACCCCCTTATCCTAACCCTAACCCTAACCCTAACCCTAACCCTAACCCTAACCCTAACCCTAACCCTAACCCTAACCCTAACCCTAACCCTAACCCTAACCCTAACCCTAACCCTAACCCTAACCCTAACCCTAACCCTAACCCTAACCCTAACCCTAACCCTAACCCTAACCCTAACCCTAACCCTAACCCTAACCCTAACCCTAACCCTAACCCAACCCTAACCCTAACCCTAACCCTAACCCTAACCCTAACCCTAACCCTAACCCTAACCCTAACCCTAACCCTAACCCTAACCCTAACCCTAACCCTAACCCTAACCCTAACCCTAACCCTAACCCTAACCCTAACCCTAACCCTAACCCTAACCCTAACCCTAACCCTAACCCTAACCCTAACCCTAACCCTAACCCTAACCCTAACCCTACCCTAACCCTAACCCTAACCCTAACCCTAACCCTAACCCTAACCCTAACCCTAACCCTAACCCTAACCCTAACCCTAACCCTAACCCTAACCCTAACCCTAACCCTAACCCTAACCCTAACCCTAACCCTAACCCTAACCCTAACCCTAACCCTAACCCTAACCCTAACCCTAACCCTAACCCTAACCCTAACCCTAACCCTAACCCTAACCCTAACCCTGGTCCCAAGGTATCCGAGGATGGTCTCGGTATGAGGTTGCCCCTCTGCGTTCAAAATTTACGTCCAAAAAACCACTTTTGAAAAGTGGGCAGATTGCTCTTAACCTAACCCTAACCCTAACCCTAACCCTAACCCTAACCCTAACCCTAACCCTAACCCTAACCCTAACCCTAACCCTAACCCTAACCCTAACCCTAACCCTAACCCTAACCCTTTTTCGGCCAATGCGCCTGGTCCCAAGGTATCCGAGGATGGTCTCGGTATGAGGTTGCCCCTCTGCGTTCAAAATTTACGTCCAAAAAACCACTTTTGAAAAGTGGGCAGATTGCTCTTAACCTACCCTAACCCTAACCCTAGCCCAGCTTCCACATTCAGATTCCACATTCCACATTCCAATTCCACATTCCACATTCAGATTCCACATTCCACATTCAGATTCCACATTCAGACTCCACATTCAGATTCCAGATTCCACATTCAGATTCCACATTGAGATTCCACATTCCACATTCAGATTCCACATTCAGATTCCACATTCCACATTCAGATTCCACATTCAGATTCCACATTCAGATTCCAGATTCCACATTCAGATTCCACATTCAGATTCCAGATTCCACATTCAGATTCCACATTCAGATTCCAGATTCCACATTCAGATTCCACATTCAGATTCCAGATTCCACATTCAGATTCCACATTCAGATTCCACATTCCACATTCAGATTCCACATTCAGATTCCACATTCCACATACAGATTCCACATTCAGATTCCACATTCCACATTCAGATTCCACATTCAGATTCCAACTTTTTACATAGGGTTTTTAGAAAACTTCACCACAGACCATTACCAGACCACTCAAAATGGCCTGGAACGTGCTCCTAGACACTTTCTGTGGGAAGTATTTTTGACTCCACACTTAGTCAAATTTTCACACAATTTCACTTGTACTCATTTGGCCATAACTTCTGATAGGAAGGTCATAAAGACCTACTTTCAACTGATTTGGAATCAGGAAGAGCCCTTCTTTCAACAGACATATTATGGGCCAAAACACTACTGCGCATGCGCAGACCAAATCGGCCATAACTCGGGATAGAAACAACATAGAACCAAAATTTCAACGGATTCTGATCCGTCCCCACGCCTAGTATCTTGGTTAAAAATCTTGTGCAGTTGCCCCTCCCCTACCAGACGTTATTCCCAAAAAACCTGTTTTTCCATGTTAAAAAAAGTTACTCGGAAATGGCTAAAAATTGGTGAGCATGTAGTCCTGGCCAAGGGCTACAACAGGCACTGCTTGGAATTGTGTTGCCCCTCTGCGTTGGGGAGTTACAGAGCTTCAAACTTTTCAAATCGCGATTGCAGTACCCACAATCGCCACCAGGGGGACGAAACTTTTTCGGCCAATGCGCCTGGTCCCAAGGTATCCGAGGATGGTCTCGGTATGAGGTTGCCCCTCTGCGTTCAAAATTTACGTCCAAAAAACCACTTTTGAAAAGTGGGCAGATTGCTCTTAACCTAACCCTAACCCTAACCCTAACCCTAACCCTAACCCTAACCCTAACCCTAACCCTAACCCTAACCCTAACCCTAACCCTAACCCTAACCCCTAACCCTAACCCTAACCCTAACCCTAACCCTAACCCTAACCCTAACCCTAACCCTAACCCTAACCCTAACCCTAACCCTAACCCTAACCCTAACCCTAACCCTAACCCTAACCCTAACCCTAACCCTAACCCTAACCCTAACCCTAACCCTAACCCTAACCCCTAACCCTAACCCTAACCCTAACCCTAACCCTAACCCTAACCCTAACCCTAACCCTAACCCTAACCCTAACCCTAACCCTAACCCTAACCCTAACCCTAACCCTAACCCTAACCCTACACTCATAACTCGGAAACCAAAGCTCCCAGAGCCTCGGGGGTAGCACCATTGGAAAGCCCATCCCAAAATTAGTCTAGTAGGCCACTTTAAATGTCAACTTTACCTTTTCAAGGAGAGTTATTTGACGATGGCCCTTTGGGCCATCCTGGTTAAAACCCCCTTATCCTAACCCTAACCCTAACCCTAACCCTAACCCTAACCCTAACCCTAACCCTAACCCTAACCCTAACCCTAACCCTAACCATTACCAGACGACTCAAAATGGCCTGAAACGTGCTCCTAAATACTTTTTGGAAAAACCATTTTTGACTCCACACTTAGTCAAATTTTAACAAAAAAATATTTTATATAGGGTTTTTAAAAAACTTCACCACAGACCATTACCAGACCACTCAAAATGGCCTGAAACGTGCTCCTAGACACTTCCTGGGGGAACTTTTTTTTTTTGGACTCAGCACTTAGAGAAATTTTCAATGACGCCCATTCATTCCTATTGGGCGAACGTTTTCGCTTATAACTCCAGAACCGTAGGTCCTAGAGACTTGAAACCAAGTTCCGTCTGACATAATTCGGGCACGCTGAACACACTGGAGTTGTCCCCGAGTCTCTACGACCTTCCGTTCAGGAGATACAGAACTTTTAAACATAAAAACACTCATAACTCGGAAACCAAAGCTCCCAGAGCCTCGGGGGTAGCACCATTGGAAAGCCCATCCCAAAATTAGTCTAGTAGGCCACTTTAAATGTCAACTTTACCTTTTCAAGGAGAGTTATTTGACGATGGCCCTTTGGGCCATCCTGGTTAAAACCCCCTTATCCTAACCCTAACCCTAACCCTAACCCTAACCCTAACCCTAACCCTAACCCTAACCCTAACCCTAACCCTAACCCTAACCCTAACCCTAACCCTAACCCTAACCCTAACCCTAACCCATCCCAAAATTAGTCTAGTAGGCCACTTTAAATGTCAACTTTACCTTTTCAAGGAGAGTTATTTGACGATGGCCCTTTGGGCCATCCTGGTTAAAACCCCCTTATCCTAACCCTAACCCTAACCCTAACCCTAACCCTAACCCTAACCCTAACCCTAACTCAAACTACCTAACCCTTACCAGACCACTCAAAATGGCCTGAAACGTGCTCCTAAATACTTTTTGGAAAAACGATTTTCGACTCCACACTTAGTCAAATTTTTTACAAAAAAATATTTTATATAGGGTTTTTAAAAAACTTCACCACAGACCATTACCAAACGACTCAAAATGGCCTGAAACGTGCTCCTAGACACTTCCTGGGGGAACTTTTTTTTTTTTGACTCAACACTTAGAGAAATTTTCAATGACGCCCATTCATTCCTATTGGGCGAACGTTTTCGCTTATAACTCCAGAACCGTAGGTCCTAGAGACTTGAAACCAAGTTCCGTCAGACATAATTCGGCCACGCTGAACACACTGGAGTTGTCCCCGAGTCTCTACGACCTTCCGTTCAGGAGATACAGAACTTTTAAACATAAAAACACTCATAACTCGGAAACCAAAGCTCCTAGAGCCTCGGGGGTAGCACCATTGGAAAGGTCTGGGGCCAAGGAATCCAAGGAACTTGGTTCCATGATGATAGGGCATTCCTATCCGGAGTTATTGGCAAAAACATTCTTGAGGGGCCCCTCGAAGGACGTATTTATCCCTATAACCTAACCCTAACCCTAACCCTAACCCTAACCCTAACCCTAACCCTAACCCTAACCCTAACCCTAACCCTAACCCTAACCCTAACCCTAACCCTAACCCTAACCCTAACCCTAACCCTAACCCTAACCCTAACCCTAACCCTAACCCTAACCCTAACCCTAACCCTAACCCTAACCCTAACCCTAACCCTAACCCTAACCCTAACCCTTTTTTTTTTTGGACTCAACACTTAGAGAAATTTTCAATGACGCCCATTCATTCCTATTGGGCGAACGTTTTCGCTTATAACTCCAGAACCGTAGGTCCTAGAGACTTGAAACCTAGTTCCGTCAGACATAATTCGGCCACGCTGAACACACTGGAGTTGTCCCCGAGTCTCTACGACCTTCCGTTCAGGAGATACAGAACTTTTAAACATAAAAACACTCATAACTTGGAAACCAAAGCTCCTAGAGCCTCGGGGGTAGCACCATTGGAAAGGTCTGGGGCCAAGGAATCCAAGGAACTTGGTTCCATGATGATAGGGCATTCCTATCCGGAGTTATTGGCAAAAACATTCTTGAGGGGCCCCTCGAAGGACGTATTTATCCCTATAACCTAACCCTAACCCTAACCCTAACCCTAACCCTAACCCTAACCCTAACCCTAACCCTAACCCTAACCCTAACCCTAACCCTAACCCTAACCCTAACCCTAACCCTAACCCTAACCCTAACCCTAACCCTAACCCTAACCCTAACCCTAACCCTAACCCTAACCCTAACCCTAACCCTAACCCTAACCCTAACCCTAACCCTAACCCTAACCCTAACCCTAACCCTAACCCTAACCCTAACCCTAACCCTAACCCTAACCCTAACCCTAACCCTAACCCTAACCCTAACCCTAACCCTAACCCTAACCCTAACCCTAACCCTAACCCTAACCCTAACCCTAACCCTAACCCTAACCCTAACCCTGGTCCCAAGGTATCCGAGGATGGTCTCGGTATGAGGTTGCCCCTCTGCGTTCAAAATTTACGTCCAAAAAACCACTTTTGAAAAGTGGGCAGATTGCTCTTAACCTAACCCTAACCCTAACCCTAACCCTAACCCTAACCCTAACCCTAACCCTAACCCTAACCCTAACCCTAACCCTAACCCTAACCCTAACCCTAACCCTAACCCTAACCCTTTTTCGGCCAATGCGCCTGGTCCCAAGGTATCCGAGGATGGTCTCGGTATGAGGTTGCCCCTCTGCGTTCAAAATTTACGTCCAAAAAACCACTTTTGAAAAGTGGGCAGATTGCTCTTAACCTACCCTAACCCTAACCCTAGCCCAGCTTCCACATTCAGATTCCACATTCCACATTCCAATTCCACATTCCACATTCAGATTCCACATTCCACATTCAGATTCCACATTCAGACTCCACATTCAGATTCCAGATTCCACATTCAGATTCCACATTGAGATTCCACATTCCACATTCAGATTCCACATTCAGATTCCACATTCCACATTCAGATTCCACATTCAGATTCCACATTCAGATTCCAGATTCCACATTCAGATTCCACATTCAGATTCCAGATTCCACATTCAGATTCCACATTCAGATTCCAGATTCCACATTCAGATTCCACATTCAGATTCCAGATTCCACATTCAGATTCCACATTCAGATTCCACATTCCACATTCAGATTCCACATTCAGATTCCACATTCCACATACAGATTCCACATTCAGATTCCACATTCCACATTCAGATTCCACATTCAGATTCCAACTTTTTACATAGGGTTTTTAGAAAACTTCACCACAGACCATTACCAGACCACTCAAAATGGCCTGGAACGTGCTCCTAGACACTTTCTGTGGGAAGTATTTTTGACTCCACACTTAGTCAAATTTTCACACAATTTCACTTGTACTCATTTGGCCATAACTTCTGATAGGAAGGTCATAAAGACCTACTTTCAACTGATTTGGAATCAGGAAGAGCCCTTCTTTCAACAGACATATTATGGGCCAAAACACTACTGCGCATGCGCAGACCAAATCGGCCATAACTCGGGATAGAAACAACATAGAACCAAAATTTCAACGGATTCTGATCCGTCCCCACGCCTAGTATCTTGGTTAAAAATCTTGTGCAGTTGCCCCTCCCCTACCAGACGTTATTCCCAAAAAACCTGTTTTTCCATGTTAAAAAAAGTTACTCGGAAATGGCTAAAAATTGGTGAGCATGTAGTCCTGGCCAAGGGCTACAACAGGCACTGCTTGGAATTGTGTTGCCCCTCTGCGTTGGGGAGTTACAGAGCTTCAAACTTTTCAAATCGCGATTGCAGTACCCACAATCGCCACCAGGGGGACGAAACTTTTTCGGCCAATGCGCCTGGTCCCAAGGTATCCGAGGATGGTCTCGGTATGAGGTTGCCCCTCTGCGTTCAAAATTTACGTCCAAAAAACCACTTTTGAAAAGTGGGCAGATTGCTCTTAACCTAACCCTAACCCTAACCCTAACCCTAACCCTAACCCTAACCCTAACCCTAACCCTAACCCTAACCCTAACCCTAACCCTAACCCTAACCCTAACCCTAACCCTAACCCTAACCCTAACCCTAACCCTAACCCTGGTCCCAAGGTATCCGAGGATGGTCTCGGTATGAGGTTGCCCCTCTGCGTTCAAAATTTACGTCCAAAAAACCACTTTTGAAAAGTGGGCAGATTGCTCTTAACCTAACCCTAACCCTAACCCTAACCCTAACCCTAACCCTAACCCTAACCCTAACCCTAACCCTAACCCTAACCCTAACCCTAACCCTAACCCTAACCCTAACCCTAACCCTTTTTCGGCCAATGCGCCTGGTCCCAAGGTATCCGAGGATGGTCTCGGTATGAGGTTGCCCCTCTGCGTTCAAAATTTACGTCCAAAAAACCACTTTTGAAAAGTGGGCAGATTGCTCTTAACCTACCCTAACCCTAACCCTAGCCCAGCTTCCACATTCAGATTCCACATTCCACATTCCAATTCCACATTCCACATTCAGATTCCACATTCCACATTCAGATTCCACATTCAGACTCCACATTCAGATTCCAGATTCCACATTCAGATTCCACATTGAGATTCCACATTCCACATTCAGATTCCACATTCAGATTCCACATTCCACATTCAGATTCCACATTCAGATTCCACATTCAGATTCCAGATTCCACATTCAGATTCCACATTCAGATTCCAGATTCCACATTCAGATTCCACATTCAGATTCCAGATTCCACATTCAGATTCCACATTCAGATTCCAGATTCCACATTCAGATTCCACATTCAGATTCCACATTCCACATTCAGATTCCACATTCAGATTCCACATTCCACATACAGATTCCACATTCAGATTCCACATTCCACATTCAGATTCCACATTCAGATTCCAACTTTTTACATAGGGTTTTTAGAAAACTTCACCACAGACCATTACCAGACCACTCAAAATGGCCTGGAACGTGCTCCTAGACACTTTCTGTGGGAAGTATTTTTGACTCCACACTTAGTCAAATTTTCACACAATTTCACTTGTACTCATTTGGCCATAACTTCTGATAGGAAGGTCATAAAGACCTACTTTCAACTGATTTGGAATCAGGAAGAGCCCTTCTTTCAACAGACATATTATGGGCCAAAACACTACTGCGCATGCGCAGACCAAATCGGCCATAACTCGGGATAGAAACAACATAGAACCAAAATTTCAACGGATTCTGATCCGTCCCCACGCCTAGTATCTTGGTTAAAAATCTTGTGCAGTTGCCCCTCCCCTACCAGACGTTATTCCCAAAAAACCTGTTTTTCCATGTTAAAAAAAGTTACTCGGAAATGGCTAAAAATTGGTGAGCATGTAGTCCTGGCCAAGGGCTACAACAGGCACTGCTTGGAATTGTGTTGCCCCTCTGCGTTGGGGAGTTACAGAGCTTCAAACTTTTCAAATCGCGATTGCAGTACCCACAATCGCCACCAGGGGGACGAAACTTTTTCGGCCAATGCGCCTGGTCCCAAGGTATCCGAGGATGGTCTCGGTATGAGGTTGCCCCTCTGCGTTCAAAATTTACGTCCAAAAAACCACTTTTGAAAAGTGGGCAGATTGCTCTTAACCTAACCCTAACCCTAACCCTAACCCTAACCCTAACCCTAACCCTAACCCTAACCCTAACCCTAACCCTAACCCTAACCCTAACCCTAACCCTAACCCTAACCCTAACCCTAACCCTAACCCTAACCCTAACCCTAACCCTAACCCTAACCCTAACCCTAACCCTAACCCTAACCCTAACCCTAACCCTAACCCTAACCCTAACCCTAACCCTAACCCTAACCCTAACCCTAACCCTAACCCTAACCCTAACCCTAACCCTAACCCTAACCCTAACCCTAACCCTAACCCTAACCCTAACCCTAACCCTAACCCTAACCCTAACCCTAACCCTAACCCTAACCCTAACCCTAACCCTAACCCTAACCCTGGTCCCAAGGTATCCGAGGATGGTCTCGGTATGAGGTTGCCCCTCTGCGTTCAAAATTTACGTCCAAAAAACCACTTTTGAAAAGTGGGCAGATTGCTCTTAACCTAACCCTAACCCTAACCCTAACCCTAACCCTAACCCTAACCCTAACCCTAACCCTAACCCTAACCCTAACCCTAACCCTAACCCTAACCCTAACCCTAACCCTAACCCTTTTTCGGCCAATGCGCCTGGTCCCAAGGTATCCGAGGATGGTCTCGGTATGAGGTTGCCCCTCTGCGTTCAAAATTTACGTCCAAAAAACCACTTTTGAAAAGTGGGCAGATTGCTCTTAACCTACCCTAACCCTAACCCTAGCCCAGCTTCCACATTCAGATTCCACATTCCACATTCCAATTCCACATTCCACATTCAGATTCCACATTCCACATTCAGATTCCACATTCAGACTCCACATTCAGATTCCAGATTCCACATTCAGATTCCACATTGAGATTCCACATTCCACATTCAGATTCCACATTCAGATTCCACATTCCACATTCAGATTCCACATTCAGATTCCACATTCAGATTCCAGATTCCACATTCAGATTCCACATTCAGATTCCAGATTCCACATTCAGATTCCACATTCAGATTCCAGATTCCACATTCAGATTCCACATTCAGATTCCAGATTCCACATTCAGATTCCACATTCAGATTCCACATTCCACATTCAGATTCCACATTCAGATTCCACATTCCACATACAGATTCCACATTCAGATTCCACATTCCACATTCAGATTCCACATTCAGATTCCAACTTTTTACATAGGGTTTTTAGAAAACTTCACCACAGACCATTACCAGACCACTCAAAATGGCCTGGAACGTGCTCCTAGACACTTTCTGTGGGAAGTATTTTTGACTCCACACTTAGTCAAATTTTCACACAATTTCACTTGTACTCATTTGGCCATAACTTCTGATAGGAAGGTCATAAAGACCTACTTTCAACTGATTTGGAATCAGGAAGAGCCCTTCTTTCAACAGACATATTATGGGCCAAAACACTACTGCGCATGCGCAGACCAAATCGGCCATAACTCGGGATAGAAACAACATAGAACCAAAATTTCAACGGATTCTGATCCGTCCCCACGCCTAGTATCTTGGTTAAAAATCTTGTGCAGTTGCCCCTCCCCTACCAGACGTTATTCCCAAAAAACCTGTTTTTCCATGTTAAAAAAAGTTACTCGGAAATGGCTAAAAATTGGTGAGCATGTAGTCCTGGCCAAGGGCTACAACAGGCACTGCTTGGAATTGTGTTGCCCCTCTGCGTTGGGGAGTTACAGAGCTTCAAACTTTTCAAATCGCGATTGCAGTACCCACAATCGCCACCAGGGGGACGAAACTTTTTCGGCCAATGCGCCTGGTCCCAAGGTATCCGAGGATGGTCTCGGTATGAGGTTGCCCCTCTGCGTTCAAAATTTACGTCCAAAAAACCACTTTTGAAAAGTGGGCAGATTGCTCTTAACCTAACCCTAACCCTAACCCTAACCCTAACCCTAACCCTAACCCTAACCCTAACCCTAACCCCTAACCCTAACCCTAACCCTAACCCTAACCCTAACCCTAACCCTAACCCTAACCCTAACCCTAACCCTAACCCAGAACCGTAGGTCCTAGAGACTTGAAACTAAGTTCCGTCAGACATAATTCGGCCACGCTGAACACACTGGAGTTGTCCCCGAGTCTCTACGACCTTCCGTTCAGGAGATACAGAACTTTTAAACATAAAAACACTCATAACTCGGAAACCAAAGCTCCTAGAGCCTCGGGGGTAGCACCATTGGAAAGCCCATCCCAAAATTAGTCTAGTAGGCCACTTTAAATGTCAACTTTACCTTTTCAAGGAGAGTTATTTGACGATGGCCCTTTGGGCCATCCTGGTTAAAACCCCCTTATCCTAACCCTAACCCTAACCCTAACCCTAACCCTAACCCTAACCCTAACCCTAACCCTAACCCTAACCCTAACCCTAACCCTAACCCTAACCCTAACCCCTAACCCTAACCCTAACCCTAACCCTAACCCTAACCCTAACCCTAACCCTAACCCTAACCCTAACCCTAACCCTAACCCTAACCCAGAACCGTAGGTCCTAGAGACTTGAAACTAAGTTCCGTCAGACATAATTCGGCCACGCTGAACACACTGGAGTTGTCCCCGAGTCTCTACGACCTTCCGTTCAGGAGATACAGAACTTTTAAACATAAAAACACTCATAACTCGGAAACCAAAGCTCCTAGAGCCTCGGGGGTAGCACCATTGGAAAGCCCATCCCAAAATTAGTCTAGTAGGCCACTTTAAATGTCAACTTTACCTTTTCAAGGAGAGTTATTTGACGATGGCCCTTTGGGCCATCCTGGTTAAAACCCCCTTATCCTAACCCTAACCCTAACCCTAACCCTAACCCTAACCCTAACCCTAACCCTAACCCTAACCCTAACCCTAACCCTAACCCTAACCCTAACCCTAACCCTAACCCTAACCCTAACCCTAACCCTAACCCTAACCCTAACCCTAACCCTAACCCTAACCCTAACCCTAACCCTAACCCTAACCCTAACCCCTAACCCTAACCCTAACCCTAACCCTAACCCTAACCCTAACCCTAACCCTAACCCTAACCCTAACCCTAACCCTAACCCTAACCCTAACCCTAACCCTAACCCTAACCCTAACCCTAACCCTAACCCTAACCCTAACCCTAACCCTAACCCTAACCCTAACCCTAACCCTAACCCCTAACCCTAACCCTAACCCTAACCCTAACCCTAACCCTAACCCTAACCCTAACCCTAACCCTAACCCTAACCCTAACCCTAACCCTAACCCTAACCCTAACCCTAACCCTAACCCTACACTCATAACTCGGAAACCAAAGCTCCCAGAGCCTCGGGGGTAGCACCATTGGAAAGCCCATCCCAAAATTAGTCTAGTAGGCCACTTTAAATGTCAACTTTACCTTTTCAAGGAGAGTTATTTGACGATGGCCCTTTGGGCCATCCTGGTTAAAACCCCCTTATCCTAACCCTAACCCTAACCCTAACCCTAACCCTAACCCTAACCCTAACCCTAACCCTAACCCTAACCCTAACCCTAACCATTACCAGACGACTCAAAATGGCCTGAAACGTGCTCCTAAATACTTTTTGGAAAAACCATTTTTGACTCCACACTTAGTCAAATTTTAACAAAAAAATATTTTATATAGGGTTTTTAAAAAACTTCACCACAGACCATTACCAGACCACTCAAAATGGCCTGAAACGTGCTCCTAGACACTTCCTGGGGGAACTTTTTTTTTTTGGACTCAGCACTTAGAGAAATTTTCAATGACGCCCATTCATTCCTATTGGGCGAACGTTTTCGCTTATAACTCCAGAACCGTAGGTCCTAGAGACTTGAAACCAAGTTCCGTCTGACATAATTCGGGCACGCTGAACACACTGGAGTTGTCCCCGAGTCTCTACGACCTTCCGTTCAGGAGATACAGAACTTTTAAACATAAAAACACTCATAACTCGGAAACCAAAGCTCCCAGAGCCTCGGGGGTAGCACCATTGGAAAGCCCATCCCAAAATTAGTCTAGTAGGCCACTTTAAATGTCAACTTTACCTTTTCAAGGAGAGTTATTTGACGATGGCCCTTTGGGCCATCCTGGTTAAAACCCCCTTATCCTAACCCTAACCCTAACCCTAACCCTAACCCTAACCCTAACCCTAACCCTAACCCTAACCCTAACCCTAACCCTAACCCTAACCCTAACCCTAACCCTAACCCTAACCCTAACCCATCCCAAAATTAGTCTAGTAGGCCACTTTAAATGTCAACTTTACCTTTTCAAGGAGAGTTATTTGACGATGGCCCTTTGGGCCATCCTGGTTAAAACCCCCTTATCCTAACCCTAACCCTAACCCTAACCCTAACCCTAACCCTAACCCTAACCCTAACTCAAACTACCTAACCCTTACCAGACCACTCAAAATGGCCTGAAACGTGCTCCTAAATACTTTTTGGAAAAACGATTTTCGACTCCACACTTAGTCAAATTTTTTACAAAAAAATATTTTATATAGGGTTTTTAAAAAACTTCACCACAGACCATTACCAAACGACTCAAAATGGCCTGAAACGTGCTCCTAGACACTTCCTGGGGGAACTTTTTTTTTTTTGACTCAACACTTAGAGAAATTTTCAATGACGCCCATTCATTCCTATTGGGCGAACGTTTTCGCTTATAACTCCAGAACCGTAGGTCCTAGAGACTTGAAACCAAGTTCCGTCAGACATAATTCGGCCACGCTGAACACACTGGAGTTGTCCCCGAGTCTCTACGACCTTCCGTTCAGGAGATACAGAACTTTTAAACATAAAAACACTCATAACTCGGAAACCAAAGCTCCTAGAGCCTCGGGGGTAGCACCATTGGAAAGGTCTGGGGCCAAGGAATCCAAGGAACTTGGTTCCATGATGATAGGGCATTCCTATCCGGAGTTATTGGCAAAAACATTCTTGAGGGGCCCCTCGAAGGACGTATTTATCCCTATAACCTAACCCTAACCCTAACCCTAACCCTAACCCTAACCCTAACCCTAACCCTAACCCTAACCCTAACCCTAACCCTAACCCTAACCCTAACCCTAACCCTAACCCTAACCCTAACCCTAACCCTAACCCTAACCCTAACCCTAACCCTAACCCTAACCCTAACCCTAACCCTAACCCTAACCCTAACCCTAACCCTAACCCTAACCCTAACCCTAACCCTAACCCTAACCCTAACCCTAACCCTAACCCTAACCCTAACCCTAACCCTAACCCTAACCCTAACCCTAACCCTAACCCTAACCCTAACCCTAACCCTAACCCTAACCCTAACCCTAACCCTAACCCTAACCCTAACCCTAACCCTAACCCTAACCCTAACCCTAACCCTAACCCTAACCCTAACCCTAACCCTAACCCTAACCCTAACCCTAACCCTAACCCTAACCCTAACCCTAACCCTAACCCTAACCCTAACCCTAACCCTAACCCTAACCCTAACCCTAACCCTAACCCTAACCCTAACCCTAACCCTAACCCTAACCCTAACCCTAACCCTAACCCTAACCCTAACCCTAACCCTAACCCTAACCCTAACCCTAACCCTAACCCTAACCCCTAACCCTAACCCTAACCCTAACCCTAACCCTAACCCTAACCCTAACCCTAACCCTAACCCTAACCCTAACCCTAACCCTAACCCTAACCCTAACCCTAACCCTAACCCTAACCCTAACCCTAACCCTAACCCTAACCCTAACCCTAACCCTAACCCTAACCCTAACCCCTAACCCTAACCCTAACCCTAACCCTAACCCTAACCCTAACCCTAACCCTAACCCTAACCCTAACCCTAACCCTAACCCTAACCCTAACCCTAACCCTAACCCTAACCCTAACCCTACACTCATAACTCGGAAACCAAAGCTCCCAGAGCCTCGGGGGTAGCACCATTGGAAAGCCCATCCCAAAATTAGTCTAGTAGGCCACTTTAAATGTCAACTTTACCTTTTCAAGGAGAGTTATTTGACGATGGCCCTTTGGGCCATCCTGGTTAAAACCCCCTTATCCTAACCCTAACCCTAACCCTAACCCTAACCCTAACCCTAACCCTAACCCTAACCCTAACCCTAACCCTAACCCTAACCATTACCAGACGACTCAAAATGGCCTGAAACGTGCTCCTAAATACTTTTTGGAAAAACCATTTTTGACTCCACACTTAGTCAAATTTTAACAAAAAAATATTTTATATAGGGTTTTTAAAAAACTTCACCACAGACCATTACCAGACCACTCAAAATGGCCTGAAACGTGCTCCTAGACACTTCCTGGGGGAACTTTTTTTTTTTGGACTCAGCACTTAGAGAAATTTTCAATGACGCCCATTCATTCCTATTGGGCGAACGTTTTCGCTTATAACTCCAGAACCGTAGGTCCTAGAGACTTGAAACCAAGTTCCGTCTGACATAATTCGGGCACGCTGAACACACTGGAGTTGTCCCCGAGTCTCTACGACCTTCCGTTCAGGAGATACAGAACTTTTAAACATAAAAACACTCATAACTCGGAAACCAAAGCTCCCAGAGCCTCGGGGGTAGCACCATTGGAAAGCCCATCCCAAAATTAGTCTAGTAGGCCACTTTAAATGTCAACTTTACCTTTTCAAGGAGAGTTATTTGACGATGGCCCTTTGGGCCATCCTGGTTAAAACCCCCTTATCCTAACCCTAACCCTAACCCTAACCCTAACCCTAACCCTAACCCTAACCCTAACCCTAACCCTAACCCTAACCCTAACCCTAACCCTAACCCTAACCCTAACCCTAACCCTAACCCATCCCAAAATTAGTCTAGTAGGCCACTTTAAATGTCAACTTTACCTTTTCAAGGAGAGTTATTTGACGATGGCCCTTTGGGCCATCCTGGTTAAAACCCCCTTATCCTAACCCTAACCCTAACCCTAACCCTAACCCTAACCCTAACCCTAACCCTAACTCAAACTACCTAACCCTTACCAGACCACTCAAAATGGCCTGAAACGTGCTCCTAAATACTTTTTGGAAAAACGATTTTCGACTCCACACTTAGTCAAATTTTTTACAAAAAAATATTTTATATAGGGTTTTTAAAAAACTTCACCACAGACCATTACCAAACGACTCAAAATGGCCTGAAACGTGCTCCTAGACACTTCCTGGGGGAACTTTTTTTTTTTTGACTCAACACTTAGAGAAATTTTCAATGACGCCCATTCATTCCTATTGGGCGAACGTTTTCGCTTATAACTCCAGAACCGTAGGTCCTAGAGACTTGAAACCAAGTTCCGTCAGACATAATTCGGCCACGCTGAACACACTGGAGTTGTCCCCGAGTCTCTACGACCTTCCGTTCAGGAGATACAGAACTTTTAAACATAAAAACACTCATAACTCGGAAACCAAAGCTCCTAGAGCCTCGGGGGTAGCACCATTGGAAAGGTCTGGGGCCAAGGAATCCAAGGAACTTGGTTCCATGATGATAGGGCATTCCTATCCGGAGTTATTGGCAAAAACATTCTTGAGGGGCCCCTCGAAGGACGTATTTATCCCTATAACCTAACCCTAACCCTAACCCTAACCCTAACCCTAACCCTAACCCTAACCCTAACCCTAACCCTAACCCTAACCCTAACCCTAACCCTAACCCTAACCCTAACCCTAACCCTAACCCTAACCCTAACCCTAACCCTAACCCTAACCCTAACCCTAACCCTAACCCTAACCCTAACCCTAACCCTAACCCTAACCCTAACCCTAACCCTTTTTTTTTTTGGACTCAACACTTAGAGAAATTTTCAATGACGCCCATTCATTCCTATTGGGCGAACGTTTTCGCTTATAACTCCAGAACCGTAGGTCCTAGAGACTTGAAACCTAGTTCCGTCAGACATAATTCGGCCACGCTGAACACACTGGAGTTGTCCCCGAGTCTCTACGACCTTCCGTTCAGGAGATACAGAACTTTTAAACATAAAAACACTCATAACTTGGAAACCAAAGCTCCTAGAGCCTCGGGGGTAGCACCATTGGAAAGGTCTGGGGCCAAGGAATCCAAGGAACTTGGTTCCATGATGATAGGGCATTCCTATCCGGAGTTATTGGCAAAAACATTCTTGAGGGGCCCCTCGAAGGACGTATTTATCCCTATAACCTAACCCTAACCCTAACCCTAACCCTAACCCTAACCCTAACCCTAACCCTAACCCTAACCCTAACCCTAACCCTAACCCTAACCCTAACCCTAACCCTAACCCTAACCCTAACCCTAACCCTAACCCTAACCCTAACCCTAACCCTAACCCTAACCCTAACCCTAACCCTAACCCTAACCCTAACCCTAACCCTAACCCTAACCCTAACCCTAACCCTAACCCTAACCCTAACCCTAACCCTAACCCTAACCCTAACCCTAACCCTAACCCTAACCCTAACCCTAACCCTAACCCTAACCCTAACCCTAACCCTAACCCTAACCCTAACCCTAACCCTGGTCCCAAGGTATCCGAGGATGGTCTCGGTATGAGGTTGCCCCTCTGCGTTCAAAATTTACGTCCAAAAAACCACTTTTGAAAAGTGGGCAGATTGCTCTTAACCTAACCCTAACCCTAACCCTAACCCTAACCCTAACCCTAACCCTAACCCTAACCCTAACCCTAACCCTAACCCTAACCCTAACCCTAACCCTAACCCTAACCCTAACCCTTTTTCGGCCAATGCGCCTGGTCCCAAGGTATCCGAGGATGGTCTCGGTATGAGGTTGCCCCTCTGCGTTCAAAATTTACGTCCAAAAAACCACTTTTGAAAAGTGGGCAGATTGCTCTTAACCTACCCTAACCCTAACCCTAGCCCAGCTTCCACATTCAGATTCCACATTCCACATTCCAATTCCACATTCCACATTCAGATTCCACATTCCACATTCAGATTCCACATTCAGACTCCACATTCAGATTCCAGATTCCACATTCAGATTCCACATTGAGATTCCACATTCCACATTCAGATTCCACATTCAGATTCCACATTCCACATTCAGATTCCACATTCAGATTCCACATTCAGATTCCAGATTCCACATTCAGATTCCACATTCAGATTCCAGATTCCACATTCAGATTCCACATTCAGATTCCAGATTCCACATTCAGATTCCACATTCAGATTCCAGATTCCACATTCAGATTCCACATTCAGATTCCACATTCCACATTCAGATTCCACATTCAGATTCCACATTCCACATACAGATTCCACATTCAGATTCCACATTCCACATTCAGATTCCACATTCAGATTCCAACTTTTTACATAGGGTTTTTAGAAAACTTCACCACAGACCATTACCAGACCACTCAAAATGGCCTGGAACGTGCTCCTAGACACTTTCTGTGGGAAGTATTTTTGACTCCACACTTAGTCAAATTTTCACACAATTTCACTTGTACTCATTTGGCCATAACTTCTGATAGGAAGGTCATAAAGACCTACTTTCAACTGATTTGGAATCAGGAAGAGCCCTTCTTTCAACAGACATATTATGGGCCAAAACACTACTGCGCATGCGCAGACCAAATCGGCCATAACTCGGGATAGAAACAACATAGAACCAAAATTTCAACGGATTCTGATCCGTCCCCACGCCTAGTATCTTGGTTAAAAATCTTGTGCAGTTGCCCCTCCCCTACCAGACGTTATTCCCAAAAAACCTGTTTTTCCATGTTAAAAAAAGTTACTCGGAAATGGCTAAAAATTGGTGAGCATGTAGTCCTGGCCAAGGGCTACAACAGGCACTGCTTGGAATTGTGTTGCCCCTCTGCGTTGGGGAGTTACAGAGCTTCAAACTTTTCAAATCGCGATTGCAGTACCCACAATCGCCACCAGGGGGACGAAACTTTTTCGGCCAATGCGCCTGGTCCCAAGGTATCCGAGGATGGTCTCGGTATGAGGTTGCCCCTCTGCGTTCAAAATTTACGTCCAAAAAACCACTTTTGAAAAGTGGGCAGATTGCTCTTAACCTAACCCTAACCCTAACCCTAACCCTAACCCTAACCCTAACCCTAACCCTAACCCTAACCCTAACCCTAACCCTAACCCTAACCCTAACCCTAACCCTAACCCTAACCCTAACCCTAACCCTAACCCTAACCCTGGTCCCAAGGTATCCGAGGATGGTCTCGGTATGAGGTTGCCCCTCTGCGTTCAAAATTTACGTCCAAAAAACCACTTTTGAAAAGTGGGCAGATTGCTCTTAACCTAACCCTAACCCTAACCCTAACCCTAACCCTAACCCTAACCCTAACCCTAACCCTAACCCTAACCCTAACCCTAACCCTAACCCTAACCCTAACCCTAACCCTAACCCTTTTTCGGCCAATGCGCCTGGTCCCAAGGTATCCGAGGATGGTCTCGGTATGAGGTTGCCCCTCTGCGTTCAAAATTTACGTCCAAAAAACCACTTTTGAAAAGTGGGCAGATTGCTCTTAACCTACCCTAACCCTAACCCTAGCCCAGCTTCCACATTCAGATTCCACATTCCACATTCCAATTCCACATTCCACATTCAGATTCCACATTCCACATTCAGATTCCACATTCAGACTCCACATTCAGATTCCAGATTCCACATTCAGATTCCACATTGAGATTCCACATTCCACATTCAGATTCCACATTCAGATTCCACATTCCACATTCAGATTCCACATTCAGATTCCACATTCAGATTCCAGATTCCACATTCAGATTCCACATTCAGATTCCAGATTCCACATTCAGATTCCACATTCAGATTCCAGATTCCACATTCAGATTCCACATTCAGATTCCAGATTCCACATTCAGATTCCACATTCAGATTCCACATTCCACATTCAGATTCCACATTCAGATTCCACATTCCACATACAGATTCCACATTCAGATTCCACATTCCACATTCAGATTCCACATTCAGATTCCAACTTTTTACATAGGGTTTTTAGAAAACTTCACCACAGACCATTACCAGACCACTCAAAATGGCCTGGAACGTGCTCCTAGACACTTTCTGTGGGAAGTATTTTTGACTCCACACTTAGTCAAATTTTCACACAATTTCACTTGTACTCATTTGGCCATAACTTCTGATAGGAAGGTCATAAAGACCTACTTTCAACTGATTTGGAATCAGGAAGAGCCCTTCTTTCAACAGACATATTATGGGCCAAAACACTACTGCGCATGCGCAGACCAAATCGGCCATAACTCGGGATAGAAACAACATAGAACCAAAATTTCAACGGATTCTGATCCGTCCCCACGCCTAGTATCTTGGTTAAAAATCTTGTGCAGTTGCCCCTCCCCTACCAGACGTTATTCCCAAAAAACCTGTTTTTCCAT